>PVIH01021148.1:0-30477 GCA_004025045.1 Sigmodon hispidus | reverse complement strand
CTAATGAGTGAGTACATTCCCTGCTTATCTTTTTGGGTTTGTGATACCTCGCTCAGGAGGATATTCTCCAAATACATCAATTTGCCTGCAAATTTTATGATACTTTTTCTTACTGCTGAGTAGTACTCCATTGTGTAGATGTACTACAGTTTGTTAATCCATTCTTCAGTTGAGGGACATCTAGGTTGTTTCCAGGTTCTTGCTATTACGAATAATGCTGCTATGAACATAGTTGAGCTAATACCTTTGGAGTGTGACTGTGCATCTTTAGGATATACACCCAGAAGTGGTATTGCTGGGTCCTTGGGGAGAGTGATTCTCAGTTTTCTGAGAAACCACCATACTGCATTCCAGAGTGGCTGAACAAGCTACACTCCCACCAACAATGGAGGAGTGTTCCCCTTGCTCCACAACCTCTCCAGCATAGGCTGTCCTCTGTGTCTTTTTATCTTAGCCAATCTAACAGGTGTTAGGTGGTATCTCAAAGTTGTTTTGATTTGCATGTCTTTGATAGCTAAAGATGATGAACACTTTTTCAAGTGCCTTTCAGCCATTTGTAATTCTGCTGAGAATTCCCTTTTTAGTTCTGAACCCCCTTTTTGATTGGATTATTCAAGGTTTTGGCTTCTAGATTCTTGAGTTCTTTATATATCTTAGAGATCAATCCCTTAGAGGCTTTTTTGTAAGGGCTCTAAGGCTGAAAAGGGCTAGAGGCAGCAACTTTACCCAGTCTAGATGAAGTTCTTGTGACATTTTGACAAGGATATCTTTTAAGGAATGGTTGGTCTGTTCCACCTTGCCTGAAGATTGTGGGGGATAAGGGATATGAAAGTGCCAGGGAATACTGAGGGCTCTAGATAACCTTTGAGAAACTTGTGAGGTAAACTCAGGACCATTGTCAGATTGAAGAGAGGCAAGAATGTCAAACCGGGGAATTATTTCCCAAAGGAGAATGTCAGAGACCATCTGAGCCTTTTTATTACCCATGGAATATGCCTCTGCCCAACCAGAAAATGTATCTACAAGGACTAAGAGATATTTGGCCCATCTGACTGTGGACATTTGGGAGAAGTCTAACTGCCAGCTTGTCCCCGGAATGGACCACCTGGCCTGGTGCATAGGGAAGGTGTTGCTACGGTATTTGGAATTAGGGTCAGACTTTTGACAAATTGCACAAGAGGTAATGATAGATTTTAAAAATTGCAGATCTTCAGAAGTAGGTTGAAGATGAGCCTTAACAAAATGAGCTAAGGTGAAAGAGCTGGTGCAGATAGGACAGAACCTCTTTAATACTGGGTGACTGTGTGGGTTGTAGTGCATAGATTCCCTGGGGTGAAGATGATGAGGCTGTAACAGTGCCCTGCTCTTCTGGCTGCCTGATCAGCTAGGCTGTTTCCCTTAGAGACAGTGGAACTGTCTGTCTGGTGAGACCAACAGTGGATAATTCCTATCGCTTCAGGGAGGTTAGAAGCTTGTAACAATGCCACAATATGGCTCGAATTTAAACTTGAACTAGTCTTTGTCATGAGGAGCCCACGCTCCTTCCAGATAGCAGCGTGGGACAATAGAATATGAAAAGCATTCTTAGAGTCTGTTTAAACATTTAGAGACTGTCCCTCTGCCAGCTGGAAGGCTCGTGTGAGTACTACCAATTTAGCCTGTAGGTTTGTGGTCTGGGGAGGCAATGTACCAGCCTCCACAATCTCTCCCTCATGCAGAAATGAACTGCCATCTGTGTACCATGTATAAGTGGCCTGAGGCAATGCAGCCTCCCATATATGCAGGGGGTGGGGCAAGTAGCTCTTCTAGCATTTCAATACAAGGTAGGCACTTTATTTCTAATAAGTAATAAAAGTAAAATTATATTACTAAATAACACTTTAGATTTTAAATTTCAAGTAGATAATCTTTTGATATCAATAGGATCATGCATCTCATAGATTGTTTTTGTTTATTGTTCAAAGATAAACATCTCATCTTCCTGTTACAGAATCTAAAATTAATCATCAGTTATAGTTTTCCAGAAGCATATACAATGATTTTCACAAAGTGCATTTAAGTCACTTACTAATCTTCAATGAGTTTTAATTAAATAGTAGATTAGCTTGTAACAACAACCAGGAAAACTCAAGAAAGTGTTTTTTTGTAATGTCTCATCTGTGAAAATATGAATCCATATAATTGTCTTTTTAAAAACTAAAATGTGGAAACTAAATACTGAAAACTTTTTCTATGAATATTCTCCTTCCATGCCATAGTTAAAATAAGCTACAATGTAAAAAATTCAATTTAGAGACATTTCAGAAATGTACCTGTGTTATGTATCTGCCAAAACTACCTGTACCCAGCAGCAGAAGTGATTTGAAATATATTTTCAAGGGCAATGTGTTCTTTTTAAAGTATCTTGATTTTTTCCATAAATGACCAATTTTTTTTCTATCAAGTCAGTTCTAATCTTCCATTTGTCATAGCAACCATCTTTTAAAGTCCAGTATTTTGTCCTTTGTTGTTTCTTTCAAAAAATGACATTTTCCTACCTGTCACTGTACTGATTCTATTCCCATCTATGTGTTTTCTAAGTAATTTATCATATTAATAGTATGATGTTTTGCTGTTTGGATGCTCAGGAAAGATACCCTTTGAAAATGCATCTGTATTCCTTTGTGGGTCATGATGGCAACATTAGCTGTTTCCAGAGGACTCAGTTTGCTAATTACATATGAAATTAATTCCCTGCATGGTATCAGACAAGAATTAATAAACAGAAAATGTCAAAGAATACTGATTCATTTCTCATTTATTAGGATCGTAATGAGTTATATTTGTCATGTGGTCTAGGAAACCATTGTTTTAAGTTGGGTTTATCAAAAGGAGACCTTGAACATAGGATTTGTGTGCAAGTGATCTATGTTTTTAAAACAGTAATCCTTAAAGTCCTAAGGACAGAAAGACAGAGAAGGGGGAGTAATTAAGCAAAGGTGACAAATCAGGCAGCATTTGACAGGGGAAAATGACAGAGCTTCACCAGGGCAAAAAACATTTGCTATTTTATTTTCCAGCTTTAAATGCATCCAGAACACATCACACATTTGCAGTATATATACAAGCATACTTCATGTATCTTGAATATTCATAATGATTCTGTGGGTTTTTTTTTTTTATAGTGATAGGGTTATACTGCTTCTTATACTCCTGTGGCTTTATCTATTTTCATTAATTCTACTGTTTTTCAGAATTATTACTCTTTTACTTATTCATGTGGGGGTGGGGTGGTGTGTCAGCTGTCTTAGAGTTTCTATTTCTGGGCAAAAATACAGTCAATGATCAAAAGCAACTTGGGGAGGAAAGGGTTTATTTTATCTTACAATTGTCAGGTCACTCCATTAATTTGCGGGACAGAAACCTGGAGGCAGAGGCTATGGAGGAATGCTGCTTACTGAATTATTCCTCAAGACAGCTCAGTTCACTTTCTTATATATCCCAGGACCACCTTCCCAGAGTTGACACCATCCACAATGGGCTGGGCCCTCCCATATCAATTACTAATTAAGAAAACTCAGTACAAATTTGCCTACAGGGGAATCTTAATGGAGACCATTTTTCTCAATGATTCTAGTTTATATCATGTTGATATAAATCTAGAGAAGACACCAATTTTCTAGCTTTTCACTTGGTTTTGTGGGAACTCCTAGTATATTACTAGGTGCTAAGCTTTATGTTGCTAGGAATTACTTCATGCCATTTATAGAAGTGCAAATTTCAGATTGTCTTTCTTTCTCAAGACAATCTACAATCACAAAATTAGCAGAATTCACAAAGACTTCTTCATATTGACAGGGAACCACTACAATCCTGTTCCGTGGGACTTCTATCAAAGTCTGTTTTTTGGGGGGATGGAGTCCAAATTCATTTTAAGCCTTTCTCCCAAATCTCAGAGGGCATTAATCTTTTAATTGGCTTTCATTTGAAAACTAATCACAATCACTGTAAAACTATTAGAATGAGAGTGGTGTTTATTAAAATGCGGCTCCATAGAAAATATTTGTTGTGAGACAGTTTGTGACAAGATTCAACCTAGAAAGATGCTATATAGTAGAACTAGGCCAGCAAAAGAAAGCTTTCTTGTTTATTGAGGCTTACCTTTGCGTGTGCTCAGCATGAGCTTTGCACAACCAGCAAAGACACAGCATTCACAAATAGTGACCTTTCTGAGCAAAGAAATTGAATAGACACAGTGCCATTAAGAGGAGACTAGTTTATGGGAAGAGTGTAGTTTGATTGTTTGTTTTAAATTACAGACTCTGGATCTGAATCCTGACCAGCAGCAAACTGCCTTTCAGCTTTTTTTTTTTTTTTTTTTTGGGTATAAAATGGGAGCCATGCCTCTCTCATGGCTGTCAAATGTTAATGTCCTGACACATAAAGAAGACTGCATGCCATTGTTGTTATTATATACTGTAGTGTTTAGCAATCAATCATACACACAGAAGCTGCTATCAAAACAAAAAAGTAGTATATGTATGTTTATCTTAGGTTTCTTTTTTTGTGGTGCTTGAGATAGTGTCCAGGACCTCACTATGGTAAGTAAGTGCTCTTCCACTGAGCCATTCTTTCTACCCCACCCCCAAATTAATACATTTTGAATATTTTTGAGATTATAATTTCATGGTTTCTCCCTTCCTCTTCTTCTTCCATACCCCCCCAAATGCCCAACCTTGTTCTTTTTCAAATTCATGCCTGTTCTTTTGTCATTGAGTTTTGTCCTGTGCATGTGTACATGTGTGTGTGTCTGTGTATGAATATGCAAATATAGTTCCTAAATATAATCTGTTCTGTTTATATAACATTACATATATATGTTTTCAAATCTGACCATTTTGCACTAACTAGCTAATTGGTGTGCCCTTCTCTGAGGAAAACTATTTCTCTCAACATTTCTTAGTTGCCCATAGTTGTTTGTGTAAAGTTTGAGCCCCTTATACGTCCCCTCTACCCACCTTGTCTTGCCTATAGGTGTTGTTCTTGTTCAGCTCTTGTTTAGACAGCCATTTAGTGAGATTTCATGGGGGTAAAGCTAACACTTTTATATTCAGAGTACAAGAAGGAGATACTGCTTGTATCTTCAAGCAGAAATGAAATAGCCCTAGAGTAGATGGGACTGCCTCTGAATATTAACAAAGAAGGAGTGTTAGGAGCTGGGAAACTGTGATCATCAGGCTTGTGAAATGTTATTCTACCTGTGTATATGATTTCTGTGATCCTTTTCTTGTGAGTGGTTTGCCATGCATTTAATCAATCCTATCAATTTTGCTTTCTTAATGGGGTTTGAAACTTTAGCTCTAGACAAGGATTTAGCTTGCTTAAAGTTGAAGGCACTGTAGCAAAGGCTAAGGCAAATCCCAAGTGCACATCTCCTGTGAGTGGACAGTGAAAGAGCTAATTTTACTGAATCCTTATTGGAAAGATATTTGGCTAGAAATGACAGATATTATGATAATGACTTAAACCATGTGGAAATATTTCAGAGATCGTCACTAATGTAAAATTCTAGGTTGAGTGACAGCTCTATTGCACTGTTTAGTAAGGCAGGGGTCTGGAGTCCTTAACTTTTGCTGTCCCAGCATCTTGAAACTTTATCTCTTGATTCAAGATGAGTCCTTAGGTATTAAACAAGTCTCTAGAAAGTAGTAAGAAGTCAAGGCAGTACTTGTTCTTATTTGGATTGTTGTTTTTAAAGTCCCTTATATTTTTTAATAACTTTTAAAATTTACTGTATCTCCTTGTGTGTGTGTGTGTGTGTGTGTGTGTGTGTGTATGTGTGTGTAAACATGCATGCTACAGCATGGGTATGGTATGTAGATCACAAGGTAACATATGCCTTGACTCCACCGTAATAGTTTCTCACAGCCTGTTACTGTAAACCCAATTAAATAAGTTCTTTTTAAGTTATCTTGGTCATTATATTTTATCATGGCAACAGAAAGGTACATAATACATACCTCTATTATAGTCCATTTGTTGACTCAAGGTCAGACTGTGATAAATAAAAACTTGCCTCAAAACCATAGAGAAGTGGTTGGAATTGATAATAGTTTGGTGAACCAAAATAGTCTTTCTTTCAGAATAAAATTATTTAAAATGAGGTTAAGGAAGGAGACAGAAAAGGAATTATTCTTTTCATTTTCAACTTGGAGTAATTGAAACTGAGAAAGTGTTTTTTTTCTGTAGTATTGGAATACTTCATTCTCTATGAATCTGTACTGTGTCTCAGAATCAAGTATTGTGATACCCTTTTTTGTTTAAGTTTGATTTTTTAATTTAATTTGAGGTCTTTTGCTCTTATATTAAATTAAGATAGTTTAGAAATCTAGTCTCTCTTCTAAGTACCTGTGAGGCATTCTATGGAGACAAAAAAGAGAAGAGATTCTGAAATATTTATTAGAATTTTCATTAACTACAATTCCTAAAGCTATGCTAGAAACTTACAAACGAAGTCTTTTTTAAATCCTCACAATAATCTTATGAGGTTGCTCTGCTGTGGGAATGTTTGGAAATATAGAGAGGATAGTATCTTTAGTTTTGAGGAAGAGAAGTTAAATAATTGTGTTATCTTAGATAAAATAAGTGGCATATTGATAATTTGAGATCAGGCAGTCTTGAGTGCACAACTCTATGCTTTGGGTCATTATATAAACCTCCCTTTCTTATTATCTTGACCTCTGATTTGTCCAACTGCATGAGATTATTGAAAGTATTAAGAATCAAGAGAGCTTAGTAAACTGTTTATTTGTGGCTTTCTTTTCCAAGCAATTTATTGCTCGTATCCTAAAATTCCCACTCTGATGCAAAATTCTGTTAAGGAAAACTTGCTCTAGTCAGGATAACAGAAGACAAATTTTTATGATAGCAGTTATTCAATTGCAAATAATGTGTCTGGCTTATGATAAAGTAAGGGATTTTTATATGCTGAGCTGTTGGGATGATTAATGAGAAAAATGAGTTCAATAAGTAATTAAACACAAAAATTAAAAATCATTCTGCAATAACCAAGGTAGTCCATCTATTCAGTCTAAGATGTTAGATGAATTGATGGAGATCATCAATTCATATTTTCACATTAATGTTTCTTTCTATGTATCAACAAAGAAAACTAAGAATAAACATTTTAAGTGTTTATAATATTCCAAATATAGAATGACATTGTTTTAATTAAATTTCTTCAATAGAAAAACTATTTTCCATTTGTTTTTATGTTGTCTTGCCTAGTAGCTCAGGCTGGCTTCTTACATTCTGGGATTACAGGTGTGTGCCATCACACCTAGATGAAAACATATGAAGTATCAGCTAAATCGTTTTTCCTTAAGGTGCTAGGATTGAACCTAGAGTTTTCCTTATGCTGCTAGACAACCACTGAGCTATGCTCCTTAGTCCTCTTTGCTCCTCTTCAGGTAAAATCAAATAGACACTGAATATGGTGGTACACACATGGAATCAATATCCAGGATGCTCATACAGTGCAGTAGCAAGCTCAAGGTCAGACTGTGGTAAATAATAAGAACTTGCCTCAAAACCATAGAGAAGTGGTTGGAATTGATAATAGTTTGGCGAACCAAAATAGTCTTTCTTTCATAATAAAATTATTTAAAATGAGGTTAAGGAAGGAGACGGAAAAGGAATTATTCTTTTCATTTTCAACTTGGAGTTATTGAATCTGAGAAAGGCTAACTAGAATGCCTGATGACAATTAGTAATGCTCATGGCTAGGCAAGCTAGACTTCCTCTCCTCCTTTTCTCTTATCCCTCCCCTACTATCTCTTCCCTTCACTTTCTTTACTCTCTTTGTTGCTCTCTTTTGCTTAAACTTTCTTCTATTCAGTCCAATAACTGACATCTGTTATGTTCCAGGTACTATGTTACATACTGAAATGTGCAGCACTAAATAAGAGCTTTGATCTTGCCTCGATATCCATAGTCTTATTCTTTTTCAATGTATATTTTATAGAGACATGAAACCACTTTAGAAACATAGGGAGACAAACACGAAAATAGCAAAAGCAGCCAAATATGGATTCAATTTGAAAGGTATGATAAGTTTTTTGAAGAACCTCAACATATTATTATCCTGATTAAAGATAAGATAGTCACCAACCAAAGACTAGGTGGTCAGAGATAGTATCTCTGGAGAAACAGCAATAAAACAGAAATAAAAAAAGATATGAGTACTGGAGAGATAGCTCATGACTTAATAGCACTAGCTATTTTCTCAGAGGACCAAGGTTCAATTCCAAGTACCTACATAGCAGCTTACAATCATCTGTAACTAGTTCCAGAAAATCTGATGCCCTTTCTGACTTGCATGGGCATTAAATGTATATGGTACATATATTTACATGCAGCCAAAACACCACTCATATAAAATAAAAATGAATACACATATTTAAAGAGATGACCACACAGGACATGTTGAGAATTAAACTGAATGATTATTAGCTAGTGTACCATGTTGTGTTGCAATAGCAATAGTACCCCACTACATATCCATGCCTAGGTGAGTTGAATATGGTACTTCAGAACATCGTAAGATCACAGCCCTGACTTGTAGAACAGACACTATTTTAGACATTGCTTTCTCTCTAAAAATGTTGCAAATTATGTTTTTTTTTATTTCGTGGGCTTATACAAATTGCATAACCCTATCCAACACCAAGAATGCATGGATGTCCAATTATAACTTGCTCATAAGGAACATGGGAAATATTTATGAAAAGTGTTATATTCAAGAGCATAGAGAGTAGGCATGCTCACCACAAAAAGCTAACCAACCAACCAAAGAAACAAAAAACAATATGTACACTGGTTCTGAGAGCTGGGAAAGAAGTTTATTCATTTATTAAACTTCAAGTAGCATTTGGTTACCAGGATATGGTGGTTAGAGGAGAAATTACTAGTATTGCACGAATTCTAGTTACCATATGATGAAAACCAAAGCCAGGTATTGGGGGTAAAGCTGGAATATCAGAGAGAGAAAACAGACCACAGTCAATTCTCACCCAGCCAACTTCTCAGGTCAAACAAGGTAAAAGCTATCTTCCAAAGTCATCAGCCTGGCTGGTCACATCTACAGAACACCTGAATTTATGCATTCTCCTGCCTTATATATCTTCCTCACCCAGCTGTTTCACTTTCTCTTCCAGTTCAACCCTGTATCATAATCCTAGAGTTAGGATTAAAGGTATGAGCCTTGGACTCAGTGAAATACAGAAAGATCTGTCTCCTGAGTGATGGGATTAAAGGCATGAGTCACCATGTTGTCTCCCAAGTAGTGGGCTTAAGGTGTGGGTCACCACTCTCTGACTTTCTTGGTTTGACTGTGTGTGATTCTGTTCTCTGATATTCCAGGCTGATTTTATTAAATATACAATATATCACCATAGACTAGAGAAAGGAGGGAGACAGCCAGGACCACATTAGGGAGAATTGTTAGAGTGTATGAAAAGGGAGTGGATTTCATTTAAAGTATAAAAAATAACCACTGACAAATCTTAAGCAGATCAAAATTATTTGAGAAATATTTTAAAAGCTATTATTGTTCAATGGCACAGATTATTCTATGCAGAATAAACTAGAATCAATTTAAAAGGAAAATAAAAAAACAAACACACACATTTTCAAATTTCTAACTGAAACTGTATGAGGGGCCCTGTTTAAAGCATCTTTATTGGAGGTAATACACTGACTGGTTTAAACATTCTTTTTTCTTTGAGTACATATTATTCTCTAATTCCATCTCCTTTCCTTATGCTTCTAAATATACAAGTGCTTCAGTCCATGACAGTGGACCACAGGAAGAAAAACAATGATAAGTGTTGTAGAACAGTGTCCCTCTAGGCATATCTGTGGGAAGAAATTTCTGAAGTCCTGGCATCTTGAAGATATACAGACAGCAGTTTCAGAGAGACAAACAGACAGAGACAGAGTTTTAGTAGGTAGCCTCCCATACATTGTGCTTCTGTTAGTCAGCTTTCACTTGTGCTCCAGTACATAGTCTCAGTTAAGTTACTAGTTCACCAAGCTGCACTTGAGTTCAGTAGTTTGTTTCTATCACTAGTGCCCTATTGTGACAAGCAGACATTTATCCATATCTTGGTAAAAAAAAAAAGTTTATGCAACAGGGAGAGTTCTCTTCCTCTTCTATTTCCTCTCCTCTCTGTTATTTTCCTTCTAAGGATCTGGGCTTTTTGATGTTGGGAGGGCAGAGAAGAGCTCTGTATCTCTGCCTTTTTAGTATTTGATGATGGGTTAGTCATTTTTTTATTTGTTATGACTGCTTTTTCATATGAGGCTGATGGCATATAATTAATGACTATTGCTTATCCTTCCAAATTATTTCAAATACATGTATTACCATAAGGTAGTTTTCTAACTCCAGGTCTGTGGGGCAGACACTCAGTGCAGGCAGAGCTTCTTTAGTCTGGGTTCCAGGGAGAAGTGTGTTGTAGAAAGTTTTCCTAGCCCGTTTGGGCCGGAGGTTTGGATCTGGCCCGTGGCGGCTTTTGTCCCCCAAAGAAATGAATCAAACACTTATATTAACTTCATACTGTTTGGTCTATGTCTAAAGCACATTACTAGCTAGCTCTTTCATCTTAAATCAACCCATTTCTTGTAATCTACTAATCTACCCACCACGTGTCCCAGCCCGTGGCTCACCTGTATTTCTTACATGTCTGTTCTTCTCGGGGGTTGGATGGCAACTGGCTACCTCCACCCTCCTTCTACCTGTCTGTCCTCTGTTTCTTCACCCACTTCTACGATGCTCTACATAAGCCAAAACAGTCCTTTATTTACAGCATACAGAGAACATTTCACCACAGAAGTGGCCTAAGAGGACTGATGAATATGAAGAACTGATAGAGTTGGAAGTAAATGAGCTTGGGAAGAAAAATTTCTAGTCTGAGAATGTAAGATGTTTGAATTCATGATTTTTAATATAATGTCCTTTCTAGAGATGACAAGTCCCAAGACTTATCTATGACAGTGCATTATTCACAAGAATAATTAGAGGTGAAGTAAAGTATGAGCAGGCCAAAAACCTGGGAACCAAGCGAGTTGAACTTGTTATGCACAAAAATGTTATCATCTGCAAGAAATTAGGCTCATAGGAGGGCATATTTATTATACCTGGTGTCTCTTATAACAGATTATTACAAACCTCATGACTTTGTGCAAAGTAAATTTATTTTCACTCTTTTAGAAACCAGAAATCCAAAGAAACTATCACTATGTTAAAATTAAAGTGTTGGCATAAATTACTTCATCCTGAGCATCTTCAGGAGAATCTTGTGCTAGACTTTTTCATTCTGGTATTTCCTCACATTCTTTGGCTATGGTTACATTGCCTCAGTTTCTACTTCTTTGGTCACAGTGGCTTCCCCTCTGCATGTCTTGCCCTCATCAATCCATATCATATCTGTTTCTATTATCATTATTGATGAAATAGTTGTGATTAAATTGGTTTAATCTGAATAATCCAGGAAAATGTTATAATCTCAAGATTTTTGATCTTGTTATCAAGATCAAGCACTTTTTCTGTTTTTATTTATAACATCTGTGGTGATATATTGTGTGTTCTCAAAGAAATAAAGTTTGCCTGAAGATCAGGGGACCAAGCTAGCCCGTAGAGGTCAGGCAGTGGTGGTACACACTTTTAATCTTAGCACTCACGAAGCAGAGATTCATGTGGATCTCTGTGAGTTCAAGGCCAGCCCAGACTAGGAGAGTTTAATCCAGTCTAAAAGAGAAACAGGCAGGAATAGTAGCACACACCTTCAATCTCAGCAAGGTGAGATCCCATACCTTGAATCCCAGCACTAGGAAGGTTGAAACAGGAAGTAATATGGCTGTGGAGAGAAAGGAATGTAAGGCAGGAGGAGACAGAGTTTGGCCCTTCACTTCCTCTATTTAGTCTGAAGATTCTGGAGGTAGGATCTACCACTTTTGACCTGAGTATTCAGTAGTGGTGAGAAGCAGCTGTGGCTTGTTCTTCTGTCTCTCTGATCTGTCAGCATTTATCCCAGTATCTGGCTCGAGGTTTTTATTAAAAGACCTTAGGATCCATGCAACAAAGATATTTAATTGTAAAAATACATTTGAATATGATATATTTTAATTGTGGTTTTCCCTTGTTCAGCTCCACCCAGATCTAGCCCCCCCCTTCCCCACTTACTCAAATCCAAACCATTTCTTTCTCTCTGTAATTAGGATGCAAACAATTCTAAATGCTGTAATGTTTACAAGTTCCAAATATTGGATCTGATATGTTTGGCAATTATACTATTGATGTATAAGGGATATGATAGTGTAAAAATATTAAAGAATGAGACAAGTGATTAAATAGGTAATGGTGAAAATTTAAGGAGACTGACTCTTCTACTTTCTATTGCTGTGATTAACACCATGATCAAGAGGAAATTGGGGAAGAAGAGCTTATCTCAGTTTATACCTTATAGTCCACCATCCAAAGACATCATGGTAAAAACTCACAGCAGAAATCTGGAGGCAGGAACTGATGCAAAGGCCATGGCAGAGTCTCCTTACTGCCTTGCTTCCCATGTCTACTTCAGCCTGCTTTTTCACAAAATTCAGGATGCCCCAGGATATCATTGGCCACAGTGGCCTTCATCTTCCCATATCAATCATTAATCAAATAAATACCCCTACAAGCCAATTTGATGGCAGCATTTTCTCAATTGAAGTTTTCTCTTCCCAGATAACCCTGGCCTGTGTCATGTTGAAAAAACACTAATGAGCTTTGAGATAGAGTGGGCGAATGACACAGCTGAATAGTTTTTTATCTCAAAGGGATGTTATCCCAATTAAATGAGTGGCCCAAAGCCAGCTAGCACCATTCTTTTAACCATCACTTAAATTTAGAAAAAAAGTTGATGATTAATGTAGTGATTCAGAACACTTAAGTCTGTTTGTGTGACCGAGAGCATGATTCTTGTCTTGTCATTGTCTTTCCTCTAAAATAAACATAGTAATGTGAAGTGAGACATAAAATGTGTTGCAGTTAGCTGCTGTCTCTAGAAAAAGAGGGTTGCTACCTTGTAGAGAATTTACAACACAACACATAATCCCTCAGGAAAGGGAAATTATTCTTCACCCAGAATTCTTTACCCACTTTCATAAAACAGATGAAAATGTCAACTCTTAGCCTTCTTTGCAACTATTTGTCAATGATGTGACACTGACTAGTCAAATTTGAGAACTCTTTTGGGAGGATTTCTGAAGTAGATTTTTTTTTGTCTGTGAAGACCCATCCCTTGTTCTGTCTTAAACACAGCTACAGTGCTGAAGCTGCCTGGATATTTTGCACAAGAATAAGCTAAATTTTGTGCATAGGGAAGCAACAAGATGAAAGGATACTGGATCCATAATGATGCTATTTTGCATCTAAACTTATTGAAGAAACTGCCTGACTCAGGGTTTCTTGTTATCTGAAAGAACAGAAAATAAACCCAGTTTTTAAGCCTGGTTCCCAGATCCAGAAGCATTTAAGGTGGTGCTTTTTCTGTTTGTGATAGAGAAGAGGGGGTACAGGGATAACAGTCCAGAGGCTCATTTTCTTCAGGTACCTTCTTGAGGCTATTATAGCCATACACATATAAATGAACTCCACCTTGATTTCTAAGAGCTGGCTTCTTAAACAGAAAGCAGATCTACCCTTCAGTTTACTCATTTTTTTTCTAACTTCCTGGACTCAGTTTCTCCTTAGTATCACTTTCCCATTGGACATATCCTTCATTTAAATTACTTTCTGCTATTGTTTGATTATATCCTTCAAAACTCTTGTGATGGTGGCACTGGATTGATGCTTAGATATTTAGAACATTTGTTGCTTCTGAAGAGTACCCATCTTTGATTGCAGCATCCACATGGTGGTTCACAAGCATCCATGACTCCAGTCCTAGAATACATGATGTCCTCTTCTGACCTCTTCAGGCACCAGGTACACATGTGGCATACATACATCTACACAAGCAAAATACTCATGCACAAAATAAGAATAAAAATATTGATGTGTTGGAAACTTTGTGCCCAATGCATCATATTTGGAAGTAGAAGTCTAATGGGAGATGCTTAGATCATCAGGGCTCATTCTTTCTTCCTCCTTAATAGATCTATATTTTTATTGTTATTTGAATAGTGGGTTTGTTATTACAGCAATTTTTCAAGCCCTCTTGTGTTCTCTTGACTCCTCATGCCCTTCTACCACTGCAGTGAGTGACACATCAAAAAGGCCAGATATCAGCACACATTCCCCTGCATATTGAGGTACTGGATATTGAACCTAGGGCTTTGAACAGGCTAAATGAGCACTTTGCCACTGAGGTATATATAGATCCAGTCCTCTGGTTTTTCCTTTTAATTTTGAGATAGTGTCTCTAAAATACAGATTGGCCTTAGATTCATTTAAGTTAGGATGTGAATTTGTGATGCTTCTGTTCAGTTAGTTGGGATTACAGACTTGCACCATGAAGGAGCTGATAACCCCTTAATGTTGGACTTCTCAGCCTCTTGAATGGTAAGAAGTTAGCATCCATTCTTAATAAATTATTTTGTGTGTGGCTTGTTAGAGCAGCACAGAACAAAGTGGGATATCCTTTCACTTACCTTTCTGCCTCAAGAATGTCTGAAAAATGACTGTGTACTTAACACAGATTAAGATAGACATGATTGAACTCAGTCAATGTCTAATAATGGTTTAAAATAATCATCAAGCTCTTTCATACTCTATATCAGCCTGTGAAAGCATTTCCAGATTTGATAGAATGTCTCAGAGACAGCATCATAAACATTAACTGTCTTAGGAATTGCTCAACTAAGATGTTTAAACCCTTATATATTTACTTTCCTCTAGCCTGATCAATTCTGAGTCCCAAGTTCTTTCAGGCTAAGAAACCATTTTCTAAGTTAAAGTAGACTGTTAAATAAATTATTGTGAAGTAAAGCACCAAAAAAAATGGAAAGGAAATGTTTGACTCTCATACAACTATAACTTCCCCAAGTGGTCCAGTTATTCTAGTAAAAGTAGTAGATAAGAGGTTGAAATTTGAGTACCCAATGTTATGTTCTTTTTCAGGAGACAAATTCCCTCTAGAATATATCACATTCTCCTCTCTGTTACTTTGACCCACCAACCTACTCACATAAAGTTGCTCTGAAAGGTTGTTTTCTTGTGATCATTTCAATTACTTTGTATCTTTATCAATTATTATGTCAACTTTTTCTGAGGTAGACAAACAAACTCTATTCACCACAGGTAGGACATTAATGACATACCAAAGAAAAGATTCAATCCAAGTCTAGATTAGTGAATCAAAGAGTTTTAGTAGGGTTACTTGGGACTATCGGCACTTTACCAAGGACCACACCATTAAAGAAAATGTCACTATCCATAGCAACATTTAACTGAATACTTATTCTCAGAGCAGGGTGGGATTTTGTAGGTCCCTTTACCCCAGAATACATTAACTACCTGTATATCTTCAGGAAGAGATAGGGTCTTCTGAGCTCCTCACTTATCTTCCTAGGCCTAGTCTTATGCAATTCTCTATCAGATAGTCACAGCTATTGAGAATTCAAGAGAACATGGAACAACAGTGTTACATAAGGTCTACCTTTATTATTATCCCTGGGTCCTGAGACATCCAAACAACTGTTGTGGTCTTACAAGTTGTATAGTGGATTTCTTCAACTATGAATCCATTCTGATAGCTTAAAGAATACATCTTTTACAAGTTCCTAAAAGTATTTTTTAAAACTTTATTTGAGTCAAGAGCTCTGGTAGAAGACATAACAACAGATTGTAAGCACTAAAGCAGAAGTTTGAAAAATGTGTGTTGTTTGTTTTTCCTCTTCAGGAGCGTCTGCCACCCAGCTCCTAAATAAACTACACATGGAGGCTTCTTCTTACTTATAAATACTCAACCTTTTCTTAAATTTTCTGGTCTACCTTTTGCCTCTGGCCTTTCCCTTTTTTCTATTTCTGTATATCTTTCTTTCTTGACCCATGGTTTGCTGTGTAGTGAGTGGCTGACCCCTAATGCTCTCCTTCTTCTCTGGCTACTTCTTCCTCTTTCTCCATCTCTCACACCTTTCTCTCTAATTTCTTCTATTTATTCTCTCTGCCCGCCAGCACTGCCTATTCTTTCTCTCACCTTGCTATTGATCATTCAGTTATTTATTAAATCATTAGGTATTTTATACAGGCATAGTAACACAACCTCACAGAGTTAAACAAATACAACATAAAACAAAATTAACACACTTTAAAATAATATTCTACAACACATGTGCTGTTGGGCTCTTGTCATTTGTCTTTAAGTGGACAGGACAGTAAAGGCATAAGTGTTTTGTGTGGTTGCTGTTGCAGAATTTGGGTAATTTGTCCCCATCTGAGTAACATAACACACAATGGAAGTCCTTAGTAGGTGTCCTATATTAACTAATTTTAATAGCTGCATACCAGAGGCCTGGCAAAGAACAGAGACTGAATAAATGCAAGTGTTATTAGTCTATTACACTGCCTTTGGTGGGTTTTTGGTGTCACAGACAAAAGATGTTGTGTTGTAGTGAGTTTATGCTGGTAATGTAAATATTTGTCCCACCTATGGGTTTAATAAAAGCTGATTGGCCAAAAGATAGGAAGTGTGGGTGGGGCTACCAGACTAAAAAATCTCTGAGTACAGGAAGAACAGAGACAGATGCGAGTCGCTGGAGCTGCCAGGAGATGCAGAGGAAATGCTGTTCTGAGACAAGGTACACGTCTAAACAAGATATGTTAAAGTAAAAGAGCTAGTTATATGCCTGAGCCCTAGGGCAATCAACACAAAATTAATATAAACCTATATGTGATTATTTAAGGCTAAGTGGGGCTAAGAGTGGGGCCAAACCTTCAGTCCAGGCCGAAAAAAGTTCAAGTCAAAACTTTTTGCAGCACGGTATTTATAAAATATTTTATTTTTAATTGTATGTGTCTGTGTCTGTGTGTATATATGAGTGCAGATGCCTACAGATGACAGAAGAACGTGTCAGACGTCCTGGAATTGGAGTTACAAGAAGTTGTGAGCTTCCCTATGTGGGATTTGAGAAGTGCACTCAGGTCCTCTATAAGAGTTGTACTTGAATTTACTGCTCAACTGTCTCTCCAACCCCTGATAAAAGAATTTTAAAACAGACTCAGAAGGGGAATTGAGGTCCGTTTTATTAGCATGAGAGGGAAACAACAGTAGGAGGAAGTGGAGAAACAAGAGAAAGATCTGCCTTTGAGTTAGACTCAGCAATGGTGGGCTATAAACAGCTATAGAAATGGAGATGGGGTTTCCTTAGAGAAAATGGTAAGTATGCCCAGAAAGTCCAGGGAAATCACTTTTTATTACTTTAGTTGATAATCCAAAGAGATAGGGGATGAAAAAGGGTTATTCTTTTGGGGCTAGAATTCAAAAAGTGGGTAGATTCAACACTGTTTATAAAATATTTTATTTTCAAGTGTGTGTGTGTGTGTGTGTGTGTGTGTGTGTGTGTGTGTCTGTGTCTGTGTCTGTGTCTGTGTGTATATATATGAGTGCAGATGCCTACAGATGAAGATCTGTAAACAGTGGATCTGGGGGTCCTTGTGGAAGTCCTGGTATGTTTAAGCTCATCGATGGGACAATTATTATTCTTTCTTTAGCAGGTTTTCATTTGACTTAGCTTTCCTGAGGAGTAGTTTCCTGGCCAGGTGACTGATGGGCCCAGCTGGATTAATTCTTTTTAAGGGAGGTGATGAGATTGTATATTTCAGGCATATCAGAATGTCATGTTTCTATCCAGGGCCAAAAATAGTACTCAGATTTTGATTTTTTTGAACAAGACAAATTGGCTTTTTTTTAATAGACAAAAAAATCCTGTTAATGCAGTATTTTAAATTGTAAAGATGCAGCAATTGTGATGTTTCTCTTTCTAATGTTACCAGAGAAACAGGAGGTAGGGTCCAAAGTTGACTATGATAAGATTCATCCTCAGTGACCTCCAAGCCTGTTTATTTCTAACAACCTGCCTAACACATGCTGAATTAATATATGAAAAATGACAATAATTTTGGAACACTTATTTCTCAGTTTAAAATTCTTGGCTTATGATTCTCTCGCTTATTATTTTAAAAATATTTTATTTTTATTGACATGAATTAATTGTCAATAGCCATTCACTGTGATTTCAGCACATACACACTACACATGAACTAATGCAGATTTCTAAGACTTCACACAAGAAATAATTATTACTTCAACTATTCAACTGCTTTATAACCATGCCTGGAGTTAGACCCTGAATACATGCTTAAGAAAATGGTTATCCATTTTATACCTGAGAAGATGCTGGTCTGGTTGAGCCTGCCAAAACTTAATGTCATAAATGTGAAAGGAAAATGGTATGAAAGATGTAGAATGTTTCTAGGTTTTATTTATGGACACTGAAGACAAGATAAGAGATCAGTAACTCAAAGGAATGGCATAACTATAAAATATTAAAATGGGAATGAGTCAATCTTCCAGAGCAGTGTTCGCCAAACCTGGCAGTATAGTAGGACAAATAATGACACTTTAGACATTATGTGTCCCAGGCCACCTCTCAAAACAATAGCATTCAATTTTGTAGAAATGAGACTTGGTCACCAGTATTTCCAAGCTATTCCACTGTCTAGACAAGTTAGAGAACATATGCTCCAAAGCTGTACATCCTGTACTATCATCAATTGGATATTTTGATGACATGCAGATTATGGCTTTTAAGAATCAGATTTTGATCCAGTAAACTAGAACCTGATATTTAGTATCCCCAAGAATTTCCTAAGTGCTGCTTCTGGAGAAAGGACTATGCTTACAATTTCAAGTTTCTAAAGAGCAGATAAATATTTTTGTTAAATAGTTTTTTAAAAGGGAATATGAAAGTGCTATGTAGTTAATACCTATGTGACAGGAATCATGCTAGGAACTTCACTTTTACTATCTCATAAAACAACCATTGAGGTAAAATTGGTTTTCTATTTATTATAATACAATTGACTTTTATTGTTAAGTAAGCACTTAACTCAAAGGTCCAAGTTTCCTTTAGTTTGCAATGTTTCTTTTTTTAAGTCCAAAGATGCTAAGTATCTTTATATTTAGTTATAGAGAAATAATATTGCTACAAAGATTTATGTTATAAAACCTGTAAAGATGTGTGTTACAAATAGGAGTTTTCTTGAGGTTTGAAAAGAAAGATATTGTATATGGAAGAAAGTGTTCCTTCAAATCAATGTTAATTCCTTTTAAAAAATACTTTAGATGTTAATAAATTTCTTGGTATTTCACTTCAGCAGTGAAGTAACAAGATTTTGTAAATTCATGCTTGCTCAGTCACCCTTTGTCTTATACTACATTATAGAAGTACTATCTATTTTATCTACTCTTCTAGACAAAAATATACCTACATTGATTATGTTGGTTAAATCTTCTAAATCAGCTATTTTCATTCAAAATGCTCATGGGATCTTAGAATATATTGCATGCAATAAAGATAGTGAAACCTTAAAAATATATTGAATGATTTTTCATTTTATAATTAAATGTATAATATGTGTTAGATATTGGAAATATGAAATAGATGAAACCTAAACCATTTTTATTTAAGAGCACTGTGTCTGTGAACTTTAGACCAACAGCTGTGGAGCCTGCTTGGGACTGGATTAGCCCCTCTGCATACAGGAGACAGTTGTGTAGCTTGGTCTGCTTAAGATGCCCCTGGCAGTGGGATCAGGATCTATCCCTGGTACATGAGCTGGCTTTTTGGAGCCCATTTCCTATGGTGGGACATCTTGTCCAGCCTTGTTATAGGGGGAGTGGCTTGGTCCTGCCTCAGCTGAATGTACTAGGCTTTGCTGATTCCCCAAGAGAAGCCTTACCCTTCTGGAGGGGAGGACAGAGGGTGAGTTAGGGAGGAGGTTAGGAGTGAGTGGGAGAATGGATGGGAGGGGGAAGTATGATTGCTATGTAAAATGATTTTTTAAAAAATTAAGAAAATAAAACCAACCATTTTAGAATGTAATTATTCATATTTTAGAAAAGAAGAGATTAAACTAAGTGGATAAATCATTGTGTCCATTTGGACAGGTAATTTATGTTGTATCCTGGACTCAAACATTGATGTGTCAGATAGAAAGGTTAATGTGCAGTCTTGGAAAGTCTTAAATGCTAAGCAGATGTATGTAGAACTGAAATGGTGGAATATGTTTGTAATTAAACTCTTCATAGGTTCATTCAGTGGAAAAAAACTAATGTGGTTGAATGTTTTTGTCCTCTTGCCTCCTGTGGGCACACAGAGAGCACTTCCAGGATTATAACATCAAAGGTGTCCTGGATAAATGAAGAAATACTGATGTGAACAGTGCTAGTGGAAGATGGCAAACAGAAAATACAAATACTCAGCTAATTTCCAAAGATCATTCACTCTGGAAGGAGAAATTATATTGGCTGGGAGCATTTGACTTCAACTCCTTGATTCAATTATGAAAATATTTTTAAATAAAGAAAGCTGTGGGGATATTTTGGTTATATCTATGTATTTATTTATGTGTGTGTTGGGGGTAGATAACATACACATGTGAAGAAGTAGGTTCTCTCTCCTTTCTACTGGAAATTGAACTTGGATGCCAGACATTGTGGCAAGAGTGTTACCCACTGAGGCTTTTTGTCAAACTTCTTCTGTGTTTTTTCATGTGCCTTTTCTCTTACCAGGAAACTGAAAAATGAACTTTTAGAAGCAAAGCGTAGAAGCAGGAAGACTCAACAAGAGACAAGTAGAGTCTGTGTTCACTGTCAGAAAAACCTTGGCCTCATCTTTGACCGGGGAAATCCATGCCAAGCCTGCTCCCTCAGGGTGTGCAATGAATGTCGAGTTACGGGCCTTGATGGCAGCTGGAAGTGCACTGTCTGTGCTAAATTCGCGTGAGTTTCCTGACTTTCTGTGTAAAACCTACATTTGATGATTGACAAGATTCAAATAGAGAAAGTAAGAAATGAGAAAAAGAATTTTAAATTGAGAGTAGATTTAAAAGTACAGTCTAGTTACAGACTTGACCTGTGTGTGTGTGTGTGTGTGTGTGTGTGTGTGTGTGTGTGTGTGTGTGAGAGAGAGAGAGAGAGAGAGAGAGAGAGAGAGAGAGAGAGGTGGGGGGGGAGGGAGAGAAAGAAGCACAGACAGAGACCAGAGACACAGGAAAATAGAGACAGAGACTATCTGAGATAGTGCTCAGTGGAAGAGAAACAGGTCAAATTAAATATAAAAGTAGGGGACAGTATTAAAAAAACTGAAACATAATAAAATTGGAGGCCTAATGAAATCAGTTTTTCCCTGTGTTTAAAAGCCAGCAATGTATTTTCTTTTCTATAACCGCTTCAAGACTCCACATGGCTTCTCAAAAGGCATAGACAGAATTCTCTTGACATTCTTAAACATTTGAGTTAACTGGCAAGATGAGGATCAAATGTCCTGTGTGCTGTCTGCATCAGCTGGGGTGGAACAGTTATTCAATGCTCTCCAGTTCTAGCTGTTTCTGTTTATTAAAAAGGACAAAGGGAGGCAGTTTTTCCATTATGCTTATGTATAGATTAGTGGTTCTCAACCTTCCTAACACTGTAAGACTTTGTTTAATATAATTCCTCATGTTATAGTGACCCTACATTGTAAAATTATTTTATTTGCTACTTCATAACTGTATTTTTGCTAATTGTGAATCATAATGTAAATATCCATGTTTTGTGATGGTCTTGGGTGACCCCTGTGAAAGAGTCAGTTGACTCCAAATGGGTCGTGACCCAAAAGTTGAGAACAACTACATTAGGATTTAGGTGTGAAGGTTCTATATAGGTGCCAGCTTGACATCTCCATGTACAATGAGTTATGGAGGTGTTGTCTTCAGCAATGGTGCCTTGTCAGTTTGGGGAAAGCAATCTACTGTCTTGATAACAGCCTGGATTGTTTGGGAATTTCTATCGGAGCCCTTTGGCCAGTGGCTCTCAACTTGTGGGTGGGTTGCAACCCCTTTGGAGGTCACATATCAGATACCCTGGATATCAGATATTTACATCCTGCTTCATTACAGTAGCAAAATAATTTTATTGTTGGGATCACCACACATGTGCAACTGTATTAAAAGGTCATAGTATTAGGATGGTTGAGAGCTACTGTCTCTGGCCAACAATTTTATTGGATATAACCCAGTCCTAGTACTGGAAGTTTTGTTGGTGACAGAAAATGGCCAGTTGGGACTCTGTCTTCATCTTCTTTTTTATTGCTGAAGTGAAATACCATGATAAAAGCAAGTTGGGGAAGAAAGGGTTTATTGGGCCTAAATTTCCACATTTCTATCAAGGAAGCTAGTACAAGAATTCAAATAGGGCAGGATCCTGGAGGCAGGAGCTGATGCAGAGGCCATGGATGGGTGCTGCTTACTGGCTTGCTTCCCATGGCCTGTTCAGCTTGCTTTCTTTCTTTTCTTTCAGATATCAAAAAGTATATTTATTACATATTTGAAAAATAATACTATCAAACATTTTTATCCTCTCTATACAAGGAAGCACCGAGGTACCACTGTACTTAACATCTGTCTTAAGGCATTTAGCTCAATGGAGGACAGTGAACTGGGCATATATGAACATATAAGTATAACAGACTTACAAGAAATCTCTGTCTGATCATCTGTATAGTTGCATTGGCTGAGCAAACATTTCAGTGGATTGTTGCTGGCTTCTAGGTTTTGGGTGAAGTACTGTATGGAAGGAAGCATTACATTATACTGTAGAGCTACAGTAGTAAAAACAGGCTGGTACTGGCATAAAATCAGACTTGTGGATCAATGGTTTCAAATTGAGGATCCAGGCATTAACGCAAAAACTTACGAACACCTGATCTTTGACAAAGAGGCCCAAAATACTCAATGGAAAAAAAAAAGATAGTATCTTTAACAAATGGTGTTGGCATAGCTAGTTGGTAGTGTGTAGAAAAATGCAAATATATCCAAGCCTGTCACCCTGCACAAAACTCAAATTCAAGTGGATCAAAGACTTCAACATAAACCCAGCCACAATGAACATGATAGAAAAGAAAGTTGGGAAATATCCTCCAACAAATTGGCACAGGCAACCACTTCCTAAATATAACACCAGTAGCACAGACACTAAGAACAACAATAAGTGGGACCTCCTGAAACTGAGAAACTTTTGTAAAGCCAAGGACACTATCAATAGGACAAAACGACAGCATACAGAATGGAAAAAGATTTTCACCAACCCTACAAGTGATAGAGGACTGATCTCTAAAATATATAGAGAACTCAAGAAACTAGAGCCCCAAACCCTGAATAACCCAATCAAAAAATGAGGATCAGAACTAAAAAGGGAATTCTCAGCAGAAGAATTACAAATGGCTGAAAGGCACTTGAAAAAGTGCTTGGCATCTTTAGCCATCAGAGAAATGCAAATCAAAACAACTTTGAGATACCACCTTATACCTGTCAGATTGGCTTAGATAAAAGACACAGATGACAGCCTATGCTGGAGAGGTTACCTAGCAAGGGGAATACTCCTCCATTGTTAGCAAGGGGGACACTCCTCCATTGTTGGTGGGAGTGTAAGCTTTTTCAGCCACTCTGGAATGCAGTATGGAGGTTTCTCAGAAAACTGGGGATTCATCTCGCCAAAGATGCAGCAATTCCACTACTGGGCATATACCCTAACGAGGCACATTCACACTCCAAAGGCATTACCTCAACTATGTTCATAGCAGCATTATTTGTAATAGCAAAAGCCTGGAAACAACCTAGATGTCCCTCAACTGAAGAATGGATTAACAAACTGTGGTACATCTACACAATGGAGTACTACTCAGCAGTAAGAAAAAATGATATCCTAAAATTTGCAGGCAAATGGATGGATTTGGAGAATATCCTCCTGAATGAGGTATCACAAACCCAGAAAGATAAGCAGGGGATGTACTCACGCATTAGTGGACTCTAAAAAAAAAAGCAAAAAGCAAAGCATGTCCAAGCTGGAAACCACAAACACTGAACAGCTTGGGATCTGAAACAATTTGGACCAGCACCTTGGTTCCCACTCCCTCCAGAAGAACACCTGACCCAGTCTTGATGTTGGGGTGAGGAAAGTGTATCTGCCAGGAGTGGATGTTGAACTAAGCCATATTGGGACCTTGGGACCTCCTTCACTTCCTAGGGAGGAGAAAAAGTGGAGAAGAGAGAGGGACTGGAAGGGGCAGGAGGGGGGAGGGAGCTTGAACAAGGATATACATGGATAAAAATATGACTTTATTCCTAATAAATAAATAAATAAATAAGTAAATAAATAAATTAACAAATTTTAAAGAGTTACTTTCTCATACTTTCAACCTTCAGATAATATATTTTCCCTCTCAAGTCTTCATAATATTAAAGGCTAAATAGTTAAAGTTACTATTGCTTCATATCTCATCAAAAACATTCAAATATTAAGACTTTATCATTCAAGATAAACAACTTTAAAACAATCCCTATATACTGCCTCATATCAATATTCTATACGTTAAAATATACCTTATATTTGTTTGTTCATTATAATATGACGTTACTTATGTTAGTGCCTTTCCCTTCCCCAAACGCAACCTTATAATAATCCCTATAATATATAGTCTTATACTTAATTTAAAATTTTCTTATTTAAATAAAAAACTGAATCTAATCAAGCCGTAGCCAACTAAAACCTTCTCCCTTCCCCCCCAAAAAAACTCACTCCTTTTGGCCCCCAACGTAATTGTCACATTCCTTTATGCGCCTCTTTCTCCTTTTCTTCTCCTCAATATCTTCTTTACACTATAAATGTTTTTAAAATATTAAATATTACCAAATTATATATATATATAACAATTAAATATCTTTTTACAATATTTGGTGCCCTCATTTGCTTGGTTAGAGTTACCAAAGATATTTGATTTGATATTATTTGAGGCTCTCGTGAAAGAAATTATTTCTGATTTCTTTCTCAGACCATTTGTCATTTGTATGTAGGAGGGCTACTGATCTTTTAAAGTTTATTTTGTATCCTGCTAATTCACTGGGGGTATTTATCAGCTTTAGGAGTTCCCTGGTAGAGTTTTTGGATTGCTTATGTATACTGTCATATCATCTACAAATAGCAATAATTTGACTTTTTCCTTTCTGATTTGTACCCCCTTGATCTCCTTCAGTTGTCTTGTTGCTCTAGCTAAGACTTCAAGTACTATATTGAATAGGTACAGGGATAGTGGACAGTCTTGTCTTGTTTCTAGGGAAACTGCTTACACAAATCTCCTAGGGATGATGAAATATTCTCAATAACTGTTTCTTCAATTCTTATCCATTGCTTTCTGGGTTGATTCTTAGTATGCACACTTTCCCCCTTTGTTCAATTTCTGTTCATTGTATTAGACAGCCCACACTGTCATTTGTTCTGACAAAAGGACCTAAGGCCTAAGACTCAGAAGCCCTTTATCTATTACATGGAGCCTCAGACTACAATATAAGAAGACAAACTTTGACTTTAATGTATCTGTATTGGTTCCAGTTACTAAATCACAAGGCTTATGACCTTATGTTTTTGAAATAAGTTCATTTGCTAGGTAAAATGGGTGGAAAATAAAGGCCCAATCCAGTGTGTCTTTCCTCTGAAAGACAGGAGTCAAATTCTTTTCAGGGTGTATTAACAAGAAATTAACTCTTAACATGTTGAGTTGAATTTGGAGATTGTCATTGAAACTGAAGTACCCAAAATGAAGAATTCTTTCCTGTGCTTCTCACTTGAATCACATGTGCTATATATATATATATA
Source organism: Sigmodon hispidus (assembly GCA_004025045.1). NCBI lineage: Eukaryota > Metazoa > Chordata > Mammalia > Rodentia > Cricetidae > Sigmodon > Sigmodon hispidus. The sequence continues at coordinate 4,543 of PVIH01021148.1, read as the reverse complement.
AGAATTGAAGAAAATATATATAAAATTTATTTGTTGTATTACTTATTTCTCTTCATCTGTTACAATATAAGCTATATACACATGAAGACAGGAGTTTCAAAAAAATTCTCTGTTCACTGATTATATCCTCATGTCTAAAGGAATGCCTAATGTAGGTACTCCACGTGTATTTGTTAAATGAATAGATGGATGGATTATCAATATAAATGAATGAATGAATGTGTCCTGCTTGAAGCACATCAGGCTGGAATAAGAGGAAGAAAAATAGAACAAATATAATTTTATTCTATTGGGAACATGAAGCTGGGGAAAAAAAACAAGAGCCATGACAAGTACATCTGCCCTTTAAACAAAGTAAATATCTACCCATCACAGAAAAATGCAAGTTGTTGTTTGAAGATGCAAACATGAATATTAAGATATTGGACAGGATGCTTTTTAGGAAGTATTAATATATTAATGGAAAACTTCTCAATCAATTGTTTTCATTTTATTGGTGAAACATTAACTTAGTTAAGCCAACAATCTAATTGATCTATTCATCCAGACATCTGTCCATCCCTTTTACACATTTGTTGATAGCTTATTGGTATAAAATGGGCTAAGATAGAAGAATAGGAAACATGGAATGCCTTCAATGGCTTCATAGATTAATGTAAAAAATAAAATTGATTGTGTTATTTTGTTGCACTCACTCAAATTCTTTCTCATTCTGGACATTCTAAAGAGAAAATAGTTTTCCATGTGATTCCTATACTTCTCTAGTAACAATTTGTCTATGGTAAGGTTTTTCTGCAATAAATGGAAATTTACATGAGTATTTAATATAGGAAAGTCCATGCTTACTTTTACACCTGAAAAATCTATTAATAATACTCCTCTAGTAGTTATGCTACTTGTTCGTGTGCTCTCTGAGACTAAAGCTTTCAGTATTGGAAATATCCTGTTTGCTATTCATGGAGTGCTTTTCAATAAGGAAGCACAAATGATATTTTATTGGCAAAGAATGTCCTGTGTTTGTTGTAAGACAGCCCTATTGGGCTGTTTCCATGTTTAATAGACCATTAAATTGAAATTTCCACCCTAACCTCTAAGAGATGAGATGAGTCAGAAAGTGACTCATTCTCTAATCAGTTGGAAGAACAACCTTTATTGTCATTTACCTTGGACAGGGTTATATTTCTAAAGCACTGAAATGTTTATAGCATGGATTGGTAGAGGGAGGCTGCTCCCTTTGTAGCTAATCCATTTTTGCTTTTGTGTCCCTTAACTACATTTAAGATACATGCAGGAAAAACACCAATTCACATAAAATAAAAATAAATATTTTTTTAAAAAAAGATATTTTCTTTTCCTATAAGTGGTTTGCAGTTTCACTATTATATGTACAGAGATTTCTTTGCATTTTTTCCTACTAGGAAAAGAAGGAACCTAGACTGACTACCCTCTTTATAGAACAAAATGTTTGTCTTTCTCTTCTTTTGTTCCATTCACCCTCAATAGTAGAAATTCAATAAATATGTACTGTGTAGTAAATGAATTTATAAATAATAAGCTTAGCTAGCTTCCTTGTGATTAACAGATGAAAAATAACATCTTAGTGTCTCTTATAAAATGTATCTTATTTCAGGTGTCTCTAGTAATTAATGATAGATATGCAACCAAAGGTTCTATGCCTTTTTAAAAGAAGATTGCCTATTTGCTCGGTAAATTCAAAGAGAATAGAATTTCTTCACATTTACATGAATTTCCAAGTAAAAGAAACTTACACAAGCCCTGGGAGTGTAATGTTAAATAAAACCACAAGGTAACACTCTTTGATAGTCAGCAATCATTGCTCAAAGATAGTAAGTATAGTGCATTGTAATTTCAGTAAAAATCCATTCTTCAGAGTTCAACTTCAAGGAATAGAGTCTATTTCAAACCTTGAGGTGTTTGCATACTAGAGTGACATGGTAGACAGATTGAAATCTTACAGCGAGTTGCACAGTTATTTTTTATTCTCTCTCACCACTTGTTTATTCTTGCTACTTGTCCCCCAGTGTGCACACATGTAGAAGTGTACACACATTCATTTAAAATGCTAAGCTAAGCATTGCTATTTTTTGCTTTCATACATCTTCACTCCTCATCAAAGCCTTGTTGTAGCTGACAAACATGAATTCTCTTCTGATGCTATCGTCCAATGGAAAGAGTGTGAGACTTGGAATTTGAATATTGTATCAATTATCACACCTTTATAGCTTTGAGGGAATTGTTTATCCTATGTGAGTTTCCTCATCTATAAAGTGAGGACTGTCATTGCTAGCTTACAACTCATAGTGAGGATTGGGGATAGCATACATAAAGTGCCTAGCACATTACTTGGTACCTGGTTTATTAGTATTAGTTTCTTGTTCTTTTATTAATTTCTGTCTACATCCCAGAAACTGTGAAGGGTACAAAGGCATTTTCTCTGATACTCCAGAGTTCAAAAAATTACAAACTATTCAAGTTGATAGCCAAGGTGGACAAATACAGTTATAACTCTTGTTCTCATACAGATAACAGGAGGCAGTGACTAACAGTTGTGGAGAAGCAGTATTTGTGTTATCTGTTGGCAACTGTATGTGTATGGTAAGGATAGTACAGAGGTCCGTTTCCTTTAGAATGTAGACTGCCACACATGAAACTGTCACGTGCTATCCACTGCACACACCACCACAATCACATACATACACAAGAGTCAAGACTTTAGCATAGCCCACTGGATGCTTTTGAAGCACATAGCTATGTCACTCCACTTCTTTTCACTTCACTCTGTGACTTCGCACTCGATGCTGTCCCTCTTGACTTTCACTTACTTCCCTTGGTTTCAACAGCTCATGTGATTACTTTGGATCCATATGAATGACCTAGGACAGACAGTCTTGGTATTTTAAAGTCACTTGAATAGTGTCTCGATTCTTGCTGTAAAATAAGATTGCATTAGTATTTATAGGAGTTTCTGATTGACAGCAACCTTGAAAGAACATCTTTAGAAATTAACATTCTCCAAATACCTTTATTTCTAGCATAAGAGTATATAAGTCTATAAATGTCTGGATATATCCAGAAATAATCTATTCAAATTTATTATTTTGGTAGGTTATATCTTCTATAGATTTTATATATTTTGTAGTATCTACAGTTATGAATTCGCTGTTTAACAATCTGTGCTTTTCAAGAGGTTACATAGCTACCAGGAGTGAGTGTGGGGTGTGCATGATATGGTCAATTTTTACTATATACCTTCTCTAAAATTAACAATTTGATTTTTTTTTTGCCAGAACTGTGGTGAATTTATGTCTTGCCTTTGTCTCTTATACTAAGAAGCAGAATTTCGATTACTGTAAGGAATAAAGCTGACACTTTTTTCCTGGATGTTTTTTATATTTGGGATTCAATTGCTGATTTTAAAGTATAATTTGTTGACAAATCTTGATATGATTCTCAGGGGCTTAAAATCTCTATTTGGATCCCAGTTGCTTTACTTCAGCCACTATATCAGAATTACTAATTCTTGCCAAGCCTCATTCTCATGATTCCTTGATTTATATATTTTATCATTTCTTGTCTTTTCAACTAAAATAGCTTTCTAATTAGTTTGCTAGTCTCTCATTTCTCTATGTATTTTCCAAAGTATTACATAATCAAGTGTGAACTTTGGCGTCAGTTCCCTATTGCTTTCAGAATGACATTTTAGCTTCTTAGCATGACATTCAAAGGTTGCTATTACATAGCACAGGCCTAACTCTTAACCTCATTTTCTACTATAATCTTCTAGAAATCATTTACTTTTTTATCCTCAGCACATGCCATTATAAGCTATTTCTTCATGTTTATTTAGAAATAATTTCAGAATACTTAATGACCCAAAGACTTGTCTATGTCTTTGTTGTAAGTCTCAAACTGAGCTTTATAGCAGCACAGCCACTCTAGGGTGAATTCTAGGAATATTGATTTATTTCCCAAATGTTTACAAACTACAGTACCAAATATTACTGCTAAAGATGATAATTCAGGACCCAGTGCTGGCTGCAGAATCCCAGCGCTCTCTAGGGCAGGGGCAGGTGGACTCTGTCCCTGACCACTTCCACGGCTCCTGCTGACGGAAACCCCACCACGACCTCAAACTGAGCGAACCAACTGCAGGGGTCTACGAGGGGCGGATTCGGACCCTGACCAGAGGTCAGGAGGGGGCTAGAGGCCTCAGTGCCTATATCCCAGCCTGGGAGGGAGAGTTGAGCTCCCATTGTTTCTGGTTCCACTTCCGGGACCCAGTGCTGGCTGCAGAATCCCAGGGCTCTCTGGGGCAGGGGCAGGTGGACTCTGTCCCTGACCACTTCCACGGCTCCTGCTGACGGAAACCCCACCACGACCTCAAACTGAGCGAACCAACTGCAGGGGTCTACGAGGGGCGGATTCGAACCCTGCCCAGAGGTCAGGAGGGGGCTAGAGGCCTCAGTGCCTATATCCCAGCCTGGGAGGGAGAGTTGAGCTCCCATTGTTTCTGGTTCCACTT
>PVIH01021147.1:0-30480 GCA_004025045.1 Sigmodon hispidus | reverse complement strand
AAAACAGATTTTTCTTTAGAACTCAAGAACAAACTGCCATTTAAATGAAATTTCAGTTGCTGATTCAAATTGATGCTTTAATCAAAGTTTACTGTACAAAAGCTTGTAAGGAGAAAATGAAGTGTATCTCACTGCCTTAATTCTAGTCTGTATTTGTGGTAGCAATTAAATAAAATGGTTCTGTGGCTTTAGTGTGTGCCTTCTTCACACAATCTCTTCTTTCTGTTACGTGTGTGTGTGTGTGTGTGTGTGTGTGTGTGTGTGTGTGTGTGTGTGTATGTGTTGGATGGAGAGCACTGGCCTGGAGAAACAAGATTTGACTGCAAATTCCATCTCTGTCACAAGCTCGCAGCATTTTGGAATCTCTCTCATCACCGCAGTTATTACTAAACCTTGGGGAGGAAAGGTTGGGGGTACTCTGGAGAAACTGAGGCACACAGGAAGCTCCCAATCCTGCCACAATCCTAGGAACAAAAGGAATCAAGCCACAGGGTTTATGTGATAGTGAAAGGAGACAGGTGAGTGAGGAATGGGTGACAGGATTCCAGCCACGGGGTAAACCTCCTATCTCTGAAGCACAGTCTCAAAAGAGTGACTTGAAACAAAGAAATAGTCCAAAATTCACCATGATATATATCTATATCACACACACACACACACACACACACACACACACACACACACACGTAGTTTTGTTTGTTTGCTTTTAAAAAGATATGTACACTCAACACATACACGTATAGTGGACATATACAGTCATACATATTCATTTGGCCTATCCAGGCTTTGGAAGACTGGACTCATTTTAGCTATCAATTCCCAAGTTATAGTGGACCTAGCTCCCCACTAGTCCCCTAGCAGGACTGCTGGCCTTCAGTACCCTGCACCCCCACTGAGTGCAAAATTCCTGCCAAGTGTTCCTGTTTGTCTGAAATGGATGCTTACATACGTACTTACAGGCTGGCCGAGAGTCAGCCCCTCTACCCATACCTCACCCTCACCTCACCAAAGAATTGATCTGGGAGAAACTGGGAAGTGTTCAAAACAAGGGTACTGTGATCCGGTGCTCCAGCTGCTGTTCTCCAGATCTAGCGGTGCCAGATTCCAAGGGGTGAAGCCTTTATTACAACAAAGCTCCGAAGTTTGCCTTCAAGCGCCCAGTCTCAGCCTCAACTCCGTTGTTGGTGAGTGGTGGAAGCTGCAGTTCCTGCTCAGCAGGCTGGCCCCGCCCTTTGCATAGTTACCCCCACCAAATTTCTCAGTTCAGAAGGAGCCCAGAGCCTCAGATGTGCTCGGTACTCCCAGAACTCACAGGTCTGATTTACCCAGCCCACTTGATCATCCTAGGTACAAAGGTGTTTTTCTTTGAAATGCACGGTGTTTACTTGTTTCACTGGGACTTTGAATATGTATGCCCTGTGATTCCCCAGCCTCTCCACCCCTAACCGAGGGGCCTGTTCTCTGGTTTACTCTAAAGGCAAATGTACTTCTCAATCAACGAATTCTTGCAAGCAGAGGCTTATTTTCATTTTGTTTGAGACAGGGTCTCACTATGCGGCCAGACTGGCCTTGAACTCAGATCTCAGCTCCCTCCCCTGAGTCCCTTTGAGTGCTGAGTGCTAGGATTTTAGATACACATTACACTTAGCAGCAAGCAAGCAACCTGTCAATGCCAGATTTCCCTGGATGCTAATCTTTCTGCTTGTAACTGAAATATAATGTATACTGTAAAGTGAAATCTTGGCAAATTTTTATTTTGTGTACATGCATATAACCCACACTGACCTTCCTATAGGCTCCTTTTACCCTTTTACTGACCAATTTACATTCATGTTTTCTATTGTGAAGTTTTGTTTAAATGGAAACAATGTATTTGTGTCCAGCTTTCAGTGATTAAAGTTTGATAACCTATACACAGTAGAATTTTAACCATTTCCATCTTCTGATGAATCAAACAACATGGACATATCTCCAAAGATTGTTCAACAAAAGGAAGTGAGGCTCAGAAGCCTATGTACTGAGTTACTTTATGTAAAGTCTGGGCCAAATGAGTGGCTGGCTGATGTGGTGTACTGAGCTGGGCCATGGATACAGAGTTGCAGTTTGGGAAGATGATGAGCTTAATTAACAGTTGTAGTCATTGAACAACACACAGAATACAGTTAAACTCACTGACCTATATGCTGGAAATGGTTAAAATTCTACTGTGTATAGGTTATCAAACTTTAATCACTGAAAGCTGGACACAAATACATTCAGGTGTTGTTGTTTGCAGTTTGGATGTTCTTTGCTTCTTATGTAAAGACCACTAATGAGTGTTTACATCCCCTGATTATTTTCTGAACCCAATTAAAAAATGGGGTTCAGAACTAAAAAGGGAATGCTCAGCAGAATTACAAATGGCAGAAAGGCACTTGAAAAAATGTTCAACATCTTTAGCCATCAGAGAAATGCAAATCAAAACAACTTTGAGATACCACCTGACACCTGTCAGATTGGCTTAGATAAAAGACACAGATGACAGCCTATGCTAGAGAGTGTGTGGAGCAAGGGAAATACTCCTCCATTGTTGGTAGGAGTATAAGCTTGTTCAGCCACTCTGGAATGCAGTATGGTGGTTTCTCAGAAAACTGGGAACCAATCTTCCCAAGAATCCAGCAATTCCACTACTGGGCATATACCCTAAAGATGCACAGTCATACTCCAAAGGTAGTAGCTCAACTATGTTCATAGCAGCATTATTTGTAATAGCAAGAACCTGCAAACAACCTAGATGCCCCTCAACTGACGAATGGATTAACAAACTGTGGTACATCTGCACAGTGGAATACTACTCAGCAGTAAGAAAAAATTATATCCTAAAATTTGTAGGCAAATGGATGGATTTGGAGAATATTCTCCTGATCTGAGGTATCACAAACCCAGGAGGCCATTCATTTTTATGACTGAATAATAATCCATTATAGCTACATTTTATTCATGCATTTATCTGCCAAAGAACTTTTGAGTTGTAAATATTTCTTCTGTAAACATTGGTGTGTTGATATCTGTTTGAGTCCCTACTTTTATTTCTCTTGGGCATATATGTAGGGCAATTGCTTAATCTTATAGTAATTTCATGTAGATACTATTTTTAACAGAAATTGCTTCATTTTGCATACATACTGAGGTGCATGAGCAAGGAACATTCCTCTTTTCTACATCTTCACCAACATTCAAAATTGTAGCAGGCATGATGTACAATCTCAGTGTGGTTTTGTTATTGGAGTTGGAGTAAGAATCTGGTACCTGGCAGCCCTAAAAACCCAGGATTTGCTACTTGCCTTCAACAATACAATCAAAGAAACAAACAGTAAAAAGCAGAAACAAAGAAGTCAAGTTATCCTCCATGTCTCTTTCAGGTAATAATATTGAGTGGATCACACTTTCATTACTTGTCCCAGCAGGAGCTCTACTATATTTTAAAAAAAAAAAAACAAAACCAAAAAAACCCAAGATTGTGACAATATCCATTTTGATAGTTGGTCAGTGAGTGCAAGCTGTTTTCTTAACAAAACATGACCCAAGGGTAAACAAGACCTATTTTTCTAGTTTTTTTTTTTTAATCAGAACTTAACTTATGGAACTCAGAAAAAGAAAAATATTATGCCACAGTTCCTTTAAGCCTTTGTATCTCAAGAGGCAGGAAGTGGAAAAGGATTCGTAAAAGTCATACAAAGGATACAGGCTTACTATAGGACTCAGAACTGGTGACAGAAGTATACAAGGCTTCTCTTTACCTTCCTTCAAAACTTACCACAACACTGAAAGCAGAGGAAACATATAGCCTCTGGTCAGAGCAAACTCTGAACATAGCCTTTCCCAGTTAGATACATCTAAAACTTCACTGAAAAAACATGTTTAATTTTCTTATACACTATCTTCTTATATCACCACAGTTTAAGAGCTATATTAGGAAGTACAAAAAACACAGCATCTAATGAGACAAAATGATTACTGGAATAACAATGTATGGTAGAGATAATATAATAAGTATTAGAACAGGAATTTAATATCATTGTGATGGATAAGATAAGGGCTGTGGAGGAAAATAAAGTTCCTAAGTTTCTATTTTCTTACTTGAACTAATAGATAACAGTTTATGAAAATAGTAATATTGATGATGCATTATTTGCTAAGTGAACAATAATTATTTAATAATAATAATTTGCTAATAGCAACAGCAATGCTATTAAGAAATGAGGCTGCCCTGCTATGGACTTATGAAGTACCCAGCAAAGGTTGTTCTTCAATGTGGCTAAAATTAGCTTTAAATGCATATATTTAAAGCTCCTGGGAAACCAGGAAAAACTTAATGAAACAGGTATGATTGAAGGTAAGAAAACACAATTATAAAATTTTCAGTTCTTAAGAAGACAGAAAAAGGATGGGAGAATGAAAGCATAAAAAGAGTGCCATAACAAATATAATATACTTATAAATATGACTATGTTCATAGAAGTAAAATGCCAAAGATTCTTGCTGGGTGTGGTGGAACACACCTGTAGCATAGAACTCAGGAGACTGAGGCAGTAGGATTGCTACAAATTCAAGGCTAAAATGGCCTGTAAGTTCCAAGGCAGCCTGAAGTATAATGTAAGACACTGTTTAAAAAAATACACAATGACAAATTAAAAGACATATGTTCTCTATAAGAAATACATTACTGGGGCTGGAGAGTTAACTCAGTGGTTAAGAGATCTGACTGATCTTCCAGAGGACTAGGTTCAATTCCAGCACCCACATGGCAGCTCACAACTGTCTGCAACTCTAGCATCAGGGCAAAACACCACTATACATAAAATAAAAACAAATAATTTAAAAAAGGAAATACATTACCATTAATTACAAAGGCCCAGCTAAATTAAAAATAAGAGAAAGAAAAAGACCCATTATGCTTTTGTTAACTGAAAGAAAGCTGTCAATCTGTAACAGTTTCAGACAAGAAAAATCATTAGGTATGAAGAACAGCATTATATAATAGTGTAATAAAAGAAATAAACATAATCATTAAAATTGATGCAAGAAATAAACATAATCATTAAAATTGATGCTCCTAACATCATAGTATCAAAATACGTAAACTAAATACTGGTAGAACTGCAAGAAGGAAGAAGAAAATTCAAAAATATAGTTGATGACTTCAACACCCCTGTATCAGTAACTGACAGAGTCAGCAGGTGGAAAATCAGTAAGGACATGGTTAAAATGAACAATGCCATCAATCAAGTGTATTTAATTGACACTTAAGGCAGTACTTTTTTCAGAACAGACAAAACACATCGTTCAGAAGCTCATGTGTGAGATATATTACTATGTTCTCAGTGAAAAAAATTATACCTTAACGAGTCTAAAGGAATATAAATTATATATAATTTTTGTCTCACATCATGGTGAAGTTAAATCAATAACAAAAAGATAGGCAGAAAACCCCAAACAACCTGGAGATTATGCAATGTATAAATAATTCACAGACAAAAAGTCTTTGTCTGTTTGTTTGTTTAGTTTAGTTTAGTTTAGTTTTGTTTCCCCAAGGTTTCTCTCTGAAGCCTTGGTTGCTGTGGAACACACTCTATAGACCAGGCTGGCCTTGAATTCAGAGATCTTCGATCTTCCTGCTTCTGCCTCTCCAGTGCTAGGATTAAAGTCATACACCACTACTGCCTGGAGTCATTTTATGGTTACATTCCTTTAGTTGAACAATATTTGGTTTTCTCTTAGGTCCCTGGCCTATCTAGTCTCAGGTTCTTGGCTATTTGAGCAGAGTCAGGGATTGGATCCTTTTCATGAAGTGGGCCTTAAATTAGATAAAGTTGTTTAATCCCACAAGCTTTGTGCTAGTACTGCATTTGCATATCTTGTATGGTGGTTACCATTATAAATTGAAGGGTTTGTAGCTGGGTTAGTGTTTACCTTTTTCTTTAGTAGCATGCAGACTATCTTCCAGTACCATGAACACTACTCAGTGCTGATGAAGGTTCTAGGTAGGCACCAGCTGAACTTTCCAATTTTTAATGAGTTGTGTAGGTGTTGCCTTCAGCAGTAGAGCCTTATCATCAGTTTGTGGAGACTCACCAATAAACAGCCTTGGCGGTATCCTGTATTGTTTGGAGGTAACATGGGATACCTTTAGAGAACTCTGTTAGAGGTAACTCTTTTCCAGAACTGGAAGCTTCATTTGGTAACGAGAGATGGCCAGTTGGGCTCCATCTCCTGAGTCATTTGGCAATTCTGTATATCATCTTCATATATGTATGTATTTTAGAAAACTATATTAGGTTTTCATAAAACCCCTCAAATGTCCCTGAGTTTTAGCTGTCCCTCCTCATATTCCTTCCCCTAATCTTCCTCTGCCCTCCCCATCAGGTTTGATCCAAGAGTTCAGTGATCTCTAAGTAGAACAATCTCATAAAGATTCATACTCAGAACCAGCCAGAGACAAGGAGAGACTGTTGAAAGCATCAGTAATCCTCAATAATCCTCAATAGGATTGTTAGGGCTGTTCCCTGTCAAAAGTTTATGGTTAGTAATGAGGATTTGTCTCCAGGTGAAAGTTCTGCTGAGAGGTGATTGAATCACTAAGGTGCTCATTACTCCTTTAATTAATCCATGGTTGGTCTGTAGCTCAATGTCCTATTAGGAGATGAGGCCTGGTTAGATAAAGTTGGGCTCCTGGACATACTTCAGGGGTATGTATTTAACCTCTTCTCAGCTTCCCTCTTCTCTCTTGCCTGGCTGGTTGACATGAGTGATTTTCCTCAGCCATGCCTTTCCACTGCAGTATTCTCTGCCTTACTACTACTCACAAGCCAGAAACAGTAGAACCAAGTAACCATGGACTGAAACTCAAATCCTTTCTCTAGTAAGTTATTTTCCAAAACACTTTGTCATAGTGATAAAAAGTGACACACACAACAAACAATAGCTGAATTGTTTTCAAAAAGCATGAAGAAGGCAAAAACTGTTCAAGCAGAAAATTTATGTCTAATAAAATTATCTTTAAAAATAATGTTGGAGAGGATGCAGAGCAAGGGGAACACTCCTCCATTGTTGGTGTGAGTGTAAGCTTGTTCAGCCACTTTGGAATGCAATATGTTGGTTTCTCAGAAAATTGAGAATCAATCTCCCCAAGGACCCAGCAATACCACTTCTGGGTATATACCCTAAAGATGCACATTCACACTCCAACTATGTGCATAGCAGCATTATTTGTAATAGCAAGTACCTGGAAACAACCTAGATGTCCCTCAACTGAAGAATGGATTAACAAACTGTGGTACATCTACACAATGGAATACTACTCAGCAGTAAGAAAAAATGATATCCTAAAATTCACAGGCAAATGGATGGATTTGGAGAATATCCTCCTGAGCGAAGTATCACAAACTCAGAAAGATAAGCAGGGGATGTATTCACTCATTAGTGGTCTCTAAACAAACAAACAAGAAAAAAAGCCAAGCATGCCCAAGCTGCAAACCACAACCACTGAACAGCTTGGGATCAGAAACACCCTGGACTGACCCTTTGGATCCCACTCCAACTGTAGGAACACCTGACTCACTCTTGAGAGAGGGGGCACAAAACTGGATTTGCCAGGAGTGGAGACTGATCCAAGCATTATTGGGTCAGTGGGACCATGGGACTGTCGGCTCCCTGCCAAGGTTGGGGATGGGGAGTTGCGGAGAAGAAAAATGACCTGATGTGGTGGGAGGGGGAAGGGACCTTGAATAAGGATATACAGGGATGGAAAAAAAATTCAGAGGGAAAGCTGAACACAAAGTAAATATATGTGTAGTAATCTTATTTGCATTATCACCTTTGATAAGTCATGCTTATGATTCTTATCTTCTTTATAGTTATTGTTAACTTCTCAGCATTTTAAATTCATTTTACTGTTTTTCTTGATAAATACAAAATAAAAAAAGCAAATTCTTAATAGCACATGATGATCTTTTTTTCTATCTTCTTTGTTTCATTGTGATATTTCCAAACATGGATATAATGTTCTTTAATTATATTCACTCCCTCTATTGTCCTTTTGTCTCCCTCCGTACTCTCTTTTCTATTCTTAATAATCCCTGTGGTGGTTTGAAAGAAAATGCCCCCCAAAGGGACTGGCACTATTAGAAAGTCTGGACTTGTTGGAGGAAGTATGTCACTGTGAGGATGGGCTTTGAGGTTTCTTATGCTCAGGATAACACCAATTATGTCAGTTGAATTCCTATTACCTGCAAGATGTAGCATGCATCTTGCACCACATCCTGCACCACAAATGCCTGTATACTGCCATGTTCTCCTTCATGATCATGATGGACTGAACCTCTGAAACTGAAACCGAGCCACCCTCAATTAAATGTTTTCTTTAAAAGAGTTGACATGGTCTAAATGAATGAAATTAGAAAAACCATGTTGAATTAGGTAACCCAGACGCAGAAAGACAAACATAGTATGTACTCACTCATAAGTGGATATTAGAATTAAAGCAAAGGATAACCACATCCCCTTAACAGCTAGGTAACAAGGAGGACCCTAAGACATCCATGGATCCCCCTGGGAAGGGGAAATAGAGATCTACTAAGTAAATTGGGATCATGGTGGAGGAGTAAGGGGAAGTGGAAAGAGAACATGACTGAATAGAATGGTAGAGTCAAGGGAGGGACAGAGAGGGAGAGCAAAGAAACAGATATCTTAATAGAGGGAACCATTTGGGGGTTGGGGAGAAACTTGGTGCTAGAGAAACTCCCTGGAATCCACAAGAATGACCTCAGCTAGGACTCCAAGCAATAGTGGAGAGAGTCTCTGAACTGGCCTTCCCCTATAATCAAATTGATGTCCACCATCATAGAACGTTCATCCAGCAGTGGATGGAAGCAGATGTAGAGATCCACAACTAAGTACTGGGTTGAGCTCCCAGTCCAGTCTAAGAGACAGAGGAGGGCTTATAGGAGCAAAGAGCATGATGAGAAAATCCACACAGACAGTTGACTGGAGCTATTGGGAGCTCACTGACTCTGAACTGATAGCTGGGGAACCTGCATGGGACTGAACTAGGCCCTCTGAATGTGGAGGCTTAGGCAGTTTGTGGGGTCTCTGGCAGTGGGACCAGGTTTATCCCTAGTGCATGAGCTGGTTTTTTTGAACCCATTCCCTATAGAGGAACCTTGCTCAGTCTTGATACAAGGTGGTGGTGGGGCTTGGTTATGCCTCAGCTTCATATGCCAGACTTTGTTGACTCCCCATGGGAGGCCTTACTGAGGAGTAGATGGAAGTGAAGTGTGTGTGTGGGACAACTGGGAAGTGAGTGGGGGGTTGGGGGAACTGTGGTTGGTATGTAAAATAAAAAAAACCTCTTAAATAACAATATGTTTTTTTTTTTTTTAAAAAAAAAGGAATTGCTGTGCTCATGGTGTTTCCCCACAGCAATAGTAAACCCTAACTAAGACAATCTCCCTTTCATTTTCATGCCCTTTATTTTTCCCTCTAGCTTCTCTCTATAGGAGAAAATACATGGTGCTTGTATTTGCAGACTGGCTTATTTCACTTAGCATATTAATCTCCAGGTTCATCTATTCCATGGAAAATCACATTATTTCATTTATGTAGCTTGCTGGGTATTTTTTTTCTTATTTAGTAAATTAGTACTTACTGTATTTTTGATCAGATTAATCTTATAGCACAGATATATTCTCTGTGATCTAAACTTAAAATAAGTAGATTTTATTTTTATATCTTGTTTGTGCTCTAACAAATAAAGCTTTCCTGAAGATCAGAGGTCAGAGATAGTCACTAGTTAACCATAGAGGCCAGGCAGTGGTGGCTCACACCTTTAATTCCAGCACTTGGGAGGAGAAAACAGGAAGTGATAAGGAAATGATAAGACTGGGTGGAGGTAGGAGCTAAACCTTTTATCTGCTGAGGAATTGGCAAGGTTAGATAAGAGGTGGCTGTAGCTTGCTCCTTTGTCTCTCTGATCTTTCAGCATTTACCTGATACCTGGCTTTGGGTTTTTATTATTATGACCAATTAGGATTCGTGCTATTTTACTTTATGTACGTGGATATTTTGCTTGCATGTCTGACACTACCTGAGTGTAGTGTCAATAGGGACTAGAGGAAAGCATCAGACTAGAGTTACAGAGGACAGTGAGTTGCCATGTGGGTGCTGAGAATTGAAGTGAGTCCTCTGGAAGAGTATCCAGTGCTCTTAACCACTGAACTCTAGCTCCTATAATTTTTTTCTTAAGCCAATACTCACTAGGTCTACTCTCTAAAATTTTATTTAAAGCCACATTTTCTAAGCAATCTATCACTGTCATGGTAATTTCTCTTATCTTAATCATTTTGTAAATAAATTTTAACTTATTTCAGAGGCACATGAAGTTGGTAAAAGACATGACCACAGAAATAGAAAACGACATATTGCTAAATTCTGAGTAAAATTTTTTTTATCTCATTGTTTCAATCCATTGGTGAGATGTCTGTTTACATCCACTTCTCATTTTTATTGGCTTATTTTCTTGTTGAAATGTAAGAATTCTTATATTTTATTTATTCAAAAATTTTTGAAAAAGGATCTCAGTTTTTGTTCTTATAGGGATTCACCTGCCTCTGGTGCTGGGATTAAAGGCTTATATCACCATGTAATGTTTTTTCTTATATTTTGTATGCCTGGATTTTATGTGACATCTTAGAATTTGAATTCATGTCTTCTTGCTTACACAGCATTTAGACTTTTAAGGGCAAGTTCTCATGTTTTTCTTTTATAGATTGCCCTGGTTTATCTTCAAGGATACCTAGATTTGTCCAATGTATCTTGCAGAAGTTTTATAGCTTTAGATTTTACATTTAACCTTATAATCTATTTTAATCATGTACTCACAGAAACAGAATACCAGAATCCAAGGAGATAGTATTGATGGGATAAGAGATTTATACCTAGGCAGAAGAGACCAGTACAAAATTCTGGGCCTACATTGAAATAGTTAACAACAGTGTATAGCATATTTGAAATATGAGATCAATTAGTCATTCAATAATGCAAGCATATTTCAAAGCATCATTTTATGCATTATAAATTTGTGTACATTTTATTTATCAACTAAAAATAAATGGATAAATATACTGACATCAACAAGAATTGAGGTAAATGGTTTGTAGTGTTTATCGAGAAAAGATTGTGATGTTTTGCTGTTATTTTTAAGCAAAGGTATAGTATTTAGTTTTCCTTCCTTTCTTTCTGCTATGTAGTCTCTTTATATAATAATTCCTGCCTTAGCCTGTCAAGCACTAGGATATAGGTATGCATCACCATATCCAGCACAGTGCTCATTTTTGGGCAAGCTATATTTTATTCTTTAAAAGTCACACATTTCATATTTCAGCAATAGGAAAAAGAATGTTTCTTGATGTGTCTGAGAACAGTTTAGATGAGGTCACCATATGTCTCTGTGACTGAGTAAAGAAGATTGTTTTCCTTAAAGTGGGTGATTTTTATCTAACCAGTTGAACTAAGGATAGAATAAAAAAAAAAAGGAGATCGAATTGATGGTGACAAACTGTTTAAGGCAGAGCATAGTATTTTCTTGCTTTTGGACAAACTGAATCATGGACTTATCAGAAGTATGCTTGACTCTTCTACATCACTGTTTTATCCAGAGTGGTGGTGGCTTACACCTTTAATCCCAGCATTTGGGAGACAGAGGCAGGTGGATATCTGAGTTTGAGGCCAGCCTGGTTTTAAAATGAGTTTCAGGTCAGTCAAGGTTACAAAGAGAAACCCTGTCTCAAAAAACTATGTGTGTGTATATATATGTGTGTGTGTTCTGAAGTTATAATTATATCATTTTATTCCCTCCCTTTCCTCCCTCCAAACTCCTATGTCCCTCCCTTGCTTTCTCTCAAATTCATGGTTTCATTTTATTTAGTCATTTATACATAATAAATATATCATATATTCCTAGATACATAGGTACAACTTTCTCAGTCTGTACATTTTTTTCTTCATGTATATGATCTCAGGGCTGACTATCTAATATGAGATGACCTATTGAGGTATGTCCTAGCTGGTTTTGTGTCAACTTGACACAAGCTTAACTCATCCAGTTGTGGAAATGTCTCCATGAGATCCAGCTGTAAGACATTTTCTCAATTAGTGATCAATGGGTGAGGGCTGAGCCCCTGGGGGTTGGTGCTATCTCTGGGCTAGTGATCATGGGCTTTATAAGAAAGCAGGCTGAGCAAGCCAACAACACTTCTCCATAACCTCTGCATCAGCTCCTGCCTCCAGGATGCTGCCCTGTTTGAATTCCTGTCCTGAATTCCTCCAACGATAAATAGCAACATGAGAGTGTAAGTCAGATAAACCCCTTTCTCTGCAAGTTGCTTTTTGGTCATGGTGTCTTGTCACAGCAATAGAAAGCCTAACTACAACTATTTCTCCAGCTTTCAGAATTCTCCATTTTCCCATAGTTCTTTGTCTAGGGTTGAGACCTCCTGAGCTTACCTGCTTCCACATTACTATGTCTATTCATGTAGTCTTTGTTTAGGCAGCAATGCTGATAAGACTTTCTGGGTTTAGTCTTTCTGAAATTTCTAGGAAATACAATCTCCCAGCAAACACTTCCTGTTCCTCTGGCTCTTACAATCTTTCCATCCCCTCTTCTGAAATGGTCCCTGAGCCTTAAGTGTAGAAATTGTATTATAGATATATCAGTTGGGACTGGACTCTAAAACTCTGCACTTTTATCAGTTGTGATTTTCCATAATGATCTCTATCTGTGGCAAAGAGAAGTTTCTTTGATGAGTGGTAAGAGCCACTCTTTATCTGATGTTTATTAAGAATAAATATTTAAAATGTAGTTATAAATTATGCTGATTTAATAAAGTGAAATTTATATGTTCTCTTCCAAGATCCATGTGTTCCCTAGTCCTGGGTAGTTGACTAGATTTCCAGTACCGGGCATGATCTCTGTCTACTTAAGTGGGCCTTAAGTCCAATTAGAGAGTTTGTGGTTACTGCCATGCTACGACTGAAAATCAACTGAAAATCTTATCACACAAGCCAACTCCTTAAAATTTTTCTCTTCTCTTCCCTTATTTTATCTTTTCTCATTAACTATCACCTATTGAATATTAGTACACATATATGTTATATGTATGCATATATTATAGGAAATAAAATCTAATGGTTCATTCTAAAAATAAAAGTGCCTTGAATTAGTTGGATTCAGCTCCAGATGAACAGCAAATACTGGGCCTTTCTTGGCAGCCTGCTTAGTTAGCTCTAGCTACTTGCCCCCACCTTGAAGTTTAGCATAGAAATTGACTTACAGGTACAATTGCTGAAAGATCTACTGGTGTTACAAGGCCACATGCATGATAAACTTTAAAATACAAACAGGGTATAAAATCAAGAAATGAAAGCACACAATCATTGTTGAGAAGCAAACACACAAATGGCAGAGAGGAAGGATAAGATCTAAGTAGCATGTAAGATTTTTCCTTCCTGAATCCTCAGCCAATGAGAAAAAGGAGGAAGCAGCATTAATGGCTCTAAGAACTGTTCTCAACATTCAGGCAGCACTTCTGGTGCTCTGCGCTGACCTGGGGCTTTGCCAAGCTCTTACTACTGTCTCTATTGCTTTTATTATGAAGTGAGAATATGTATTTCTCACATGTATGTATACATGGGTAGACGTAGATAGGATCTTATTCCTATCTTAATTCTTAAAATAAATGTATATTCTTTTCATAGCTAATAGAACATATATATCCTCTCTGTATAGTCACTATACATATCATCTATACTATCTGAAATATATACATATATATATATGAGAAAGCAATTTAGAGATGTCATCTGGCTCTATTTCTCAGGGGAAACATGACCAGTGCAATTGAAGAAAGACAAAATTATGCCCCACAACTCCCGTTCCAGTACTGGACAGAATCAGTGCTCAGTGAAGGCACACTACATTTCCTTTTGTTTTCTACAACCTGTTTCAAGTTCACTGAGCACAGAGGAGATAGACTAAATTCCAGAATGTCTGACACCTTAGGAATTTTTTTTGTAAATTCCATTCACAGGAATGGTAATAAAAGTGACTCAGTGAGAAGGACTTGAGAAGGAAGAGGCACGCCCCTTGATCTTGGTCTAAAATCTAGCTGCCCTCTTCAATACATGCAACAAAAAAGCATACTGGTTTAGGTTGCTCTATTTCTTAATGAGATACATTTTCAAAAAAAGCACACAAATTCTGTCTGAAAAAGGCAAGACCCTATTTATCTTCCAAGTCAGGGTCACCACCCATTCGTAGTACTAGATCTGTTTTATAAATAAAAACTAGAGTCTCCAAAGACTCAAGGAGAATTGCCTAGTGGTTAGAACAAGTAAATGTTACAGATGAGGGATGAGAGAAGGGCCTGTACTAATTGATCACACACCTACTATTACAATCTCCCTGTTTAAACATGTGGTAAATTAGGTAAATTGGGTACCTGCTAAACAATGACAAACTGAGATCCACAGCAAGTTACTTAATATTTGTTCAATAAGCAGCTATCTATTTGGGAGAGCATCTATTTTTTCCTCCTCTTTTCTTTCACTAAATGACTCATTTAAGTAATTTAATCAGGGGCTGGAGAGATGGCTCAGTGAGTAAAAACATTTGTTGCTCTTGTGGAGGACCCAGGTTCAATGTCCATAAACCACATGGCAGCTCACAAGCACCTATAACTCCAGTTCTAGGGGATCCAGTGCTTTCCTCTGAACTCCACAGGCACACAACACAAGTGGCACACACACATCCACCCAGGCAAAACACTCATATATGTATCCAATAAATAAGTAAATCTAAATATTTTTAAAAGTTGAAAACCACTGTGTAGATATTTTTGTAGCCTGTATGTCTTGTGATTGATTAAAATCCCCCCAAAGCAACTTATATGTACCATATGACCTGTTCTGGAAGGTACTGTACACAGTCCAGTCCATGAAAATAATCTTTATATGTAAAGATGAGGCATCTCAAAGATCTTCACTAACAACTACAGCAACCAAGGTTTTTTTAAAAAATATAAGCAGATTATCTATGTCTACACATAGGTCATAATATACAAAGTGCAGACACAAAGTACCTCACATACTAAAAAAGAAGAGCCTGTCAGGGTGGGACACAGTGTTTCCTTTTTGAATACTGAAGAGTGGGGCAATCCTTTTAGGTGTGTCCATGTAGGACTCTAAGAGAGGATGCCATGTCTCATGTCAGTTTTATGACCATAATATTTGTGCAGTTATAAAGAGATACCATTATGCACTGGTTTGATTTCTGTTGTGACAAATTTCACACCCAAAAGCAACTTGTGGAAAAAGGATTTATTTCAGCTTTAAACTCCCAGATCATCCATACTCTATCATCAAAAGAAGTCAGGACAAGAAATTGAGGCAGGAACTGAAGCAGGAGCCATGAAAGAATACTTTTATTTACTGGCTTGAACCTCATGCATGCTTATCTTGCTTTCTTATATATCCAGGACAACCTGACCTGGGGAAGTACTGCCTTTTTTTTTTTGAATGCTACTTTAATAACCTCACAGACCATGAAACATGACTGCCTTTTTAATCAATTAATCAATTATAAATAAAAAAATGCCCCCATAGATTTGTCTATGGGACAATATAGTGGAAACATTTTCTCAATAGAAATTCCTTCTTTCTAGTTTGTGTTAATAAAAATAAACAAAACAAAACAACAAAACAATTTTTAAAAATCTAACTAATGCACATCCTGACTCTGGGGATTTTTCTTCTTCAAATGAGAAGAAGACAAAAATCTCACCCAGAATCAATTTTATAGGCATCTCCAGCAGCCTGTTCTTTCTCCTAAAAAAAAAGATATATATATATTATATATATATATAACCATGCATATAACTCACTGTGCTTTGGCTTCCAGTGTGCCTTTGGGCTTTTCTTGCTCTGGGCAAGCAAGCATAGAGGCCAAAGTAGAGTCAAGGTCAGTCAAAGACAGGGGATAGGGATAAAGTGTACTTCCTGTTCATGATTGGCAACACATTGTGAAGAGAGCCAGGGCTATCAAAGCTGTTTATGCCACATCATCCTCTAATCATCTGTCTGGACAGGTAGATGTGGCTATTCTGGCTATGACAATGTAGACCTAGTCCCTTGATGTCTTCTGGTATATAAAATTGTCAAAGTTGATACTGTTGGTGTTCTTTAGCTGCCCATTCTTCCATAGAAGGAAGACTCTAAAGCAGAGGGTAACAAGTAGCTGTGTGAACAGAGGCAGCTCCATCAAATGGCTAACTCTGAGAAGGCCAGATATTTAGCAGTGTGCCCAAGTTGTGACCACCAGTATCAGACTGGACTCCTGCATTTGCCTTTAAAAAAACGTAATGATTTTTTTTTCTGAATCTAAATGAAGAAAATAAAACAGCATAATGTGGTGAGATCTCTTGCAGTCCTTGTAATCAGGAGGCTGTGTTGTAGTATGTTTTTTTTGGCCTGTTTGGGTCTGGAGATTTATGACCTGGCGCACGTGTGGTGTTGGCGGTGTGGAGTCTGGTCTGCGCGCTCGTAGCTTTTGTCTTTTAAAAGAAATGAATTATATGTTTATATATTTTATATTGTTTGGCCTATATTTTAAGTATATTATTAGTTAGTTTTTTTAAAATTAACTTATTTTTATGAATCTATTTATTACATGCCTTGTAGCCCGTGGCTCACCTGAATTTTTATATGCTTCTTCTTCGGGGGACAGATGGCGACTAGTAAACTCCACCCCTTCTTCCTACCTGGCTGCCTCTGATTTTCCACCCACTTCTACGGTGCCCTGCATGGGTCCAAACAGTTATTTATTTATATCGTACAGAGAACATTCCACCACAAGGCTGAGGTGGAAAGATCTGTTCTTCTGGGATAGCCTGGGCTCTGTAGAAAGACTTTGTCTTCAGACTGGGCTTTTGTTAACAATGGTGAGATTACCATTTTGAGCTAGGAACTCCTTCGTGGTAGAAAGAATTACACCATGCTTACTTGTCACCCTAACTATCCTCGTAGATGATAGCAATTGCCACAACCAAACTGATCTTCAGACATTGCTATGCTCACACTTGGGAACAGAGTTGCTTCCTTGCTGATATTTGTCCTTCTTCGGTCTGGACTTGTGGCCATCAGTTCTTATATTCAATTCCTACAGGATTCTGAACTTCCATTGATGTCTTTGGGGCAAGTGATTACCTTTCTTTTCCTTCCAGGATTCTGAACTTCCATTGATGTCTTTGGGGCAAGTGATTACCTTTCTTTTCCTTCCTGGAAGTTCTCAGAGAGGCACGTTAAAGTCGTGAGTGACTTTGAATTTCTTGGTTTTAATAAATGTTTTGCCACTCTAGTAGTCATGGAATTGTAATGGTTAAAACCCCAGAAAGTAGTTTTGCGTGTGTATGTGTGTATGTGTGTGTGTGTGTGTGTGTGTGTGTGTATTATATGCTTGCATGTTTGCAGGTGTGTGCATGTGTGAACAAACGTACAGAAGCCAGAGGAGGACATCAAGTGTCTTCCTCTACTGTTCCCCATCTGTTTATGAGCTAGCGTTTCTCTTTGAACTTAAAGCTATGTTGGCTGGCCAGTGAATTCCTGTGATCCACTAGTTTCTGTCCCTTCAATGCTGGGGTTATGAGAACACTCAACAATGTCTATCTTTTGCATGGTGTTGGGAATTTGAACTCCACTCTGCTTGCTTTCATAAGTACTCTTAACTACTTTAATAAAATCTTATCAAACTGTATACTTAAAAAGAAGACAATGCTGTTCATTATCTGCTTTTTAAAATTAGCATAGAAAGTGGGGTTTCCTGTGAAGTTTTTAGATCTGTTTTTGATTTGTTCTCTTATTCTACTGCATATTGGAGAAGGTGATACAAAAAGAGAAATAACAATGGACTCAGAGACCCCCAAAAGCCACCTTGGAAGTAGGGGCAGAACATGAATTATCATGAGCTTAGATATTTGCAACTCACATAGTAAATGAATTTGCTATCACTAAATATTTTTTGTGTTTTCCAAAGTGCTTCCTTGAATTGTACTACTTTGCATAGTAGTGACCCTTGAATGTTTTCTTTTTTTTTTAGTTGAATCAAATCTTTTCTATATTATGGAATAATTAGAAAACCAGAACTTCATTATATTGAAGTTTAACTTGACAATAGAATTACTAGTCAAATTTAAACAAACAAAAATCCTTTGCTAAGTGATACAATATTTATGTGAATTAGTTCTAACCTTTGGAGGCCATTAAACACTCCCCATTAATAATTGCTTCTAAGTGATAGCACAAACTTGGCATCGAATGGGAACATTTATAGGTTTTCTCTCCCAGTATTCACAGGCTTTCATGAAAGCTGGGGCTCCCTAGATGTGAGGGAATAAAGGACTTGGGGCACTTGGATCCCTCCCTCTGCTCTTCACTTTGTGCCTGGTGAACAAGGCTGACTTCATTCCACAGCTGGATTGATATGCAAATTTATCAGACTAATTGGCTTCCCCAGCTGTCTCCAGAGGGCGGATGTATTCTTTATAAAGTGCTGTCTAGGGCTTCATTGAGAACATTAGAACTACTTAATTGAATATCAATGAATCTTTATAAACTAAACTAATAATGATGGGGAGCCTGGGAAGTGTGAGGTAGATTTGTCAGACTTGAGAAGAGGAAATCCCTGATTTGAATTTGTGAGAAGGAAAAATTTCCTGGAGTTTTTTTTTTACAAAACCTGTTTAGACTTCTTTGATCTGAAATCTTTGAAAGCCTTACTGGTTTCTCCTTGAACAAGTCACATATTGAGTGTAGGATGTGAACGAGTGTGTGGTTCTAAGTGAGGGACTATGAGCATCTCCCTCTTTGCCTAATGAGTTCATTCTCTTTCACACACAAGGAGTCACCAGTACTTTCTACATTCCTAAGGTCCAGGAGCAATGCAAACAAACTGAGTAGACTTGTCACAGGGCAATGGAAGCTAACAGACATTGCTTCTCTGTCCTGACATAGCTGATATTTTGAATGTGCTGAGCACTAGGAACTCTACTGAATCAAAGCATAGCAAAGTACAAAACAACAGAATACCTTGTACAGTTAGTAGCAGTTAGGTTCATATTTCAGGGTTATTTATTCAAGTGCTTGTCTGAGTTATTCCTTTGTTAAGGATTCAGTTTTCTTCCTCCATCTGTTATTCTTCCCTGTGCTACTAAACTTTAGAGTTTAGAGGGATGACAGAAGAGTGCAGTGTCAATGTCAGAAACAAACCAAGATTAATGGAACAAAACAAAATGTGATGCTTTTGATCTAGAAAAAAAATCATCTATTCAAGGTTCTGGGATAATTGATTAATTGTCTGCAAATAGTTACTTTGTTTGTATCTTCAAGACAGGGTTACCCATTACTCAGGCTACCCTCAAACTCTCATACGTAGTTGAGGCTGAACTTGAACTCTGGATTCTTCTACTCCCATCTCTCAAGTGCTGGCATTACATGTGTGCATCATACCCATCTGTAGTATGAATCCTAATTGGTCTTAATAATTAAAAATCCAGAGCCAGATTTGAGATAAATGCTGAAAGATCAGAGAGACAAAGGAACAAGCCACACTTACCTCTTAACCCACCAACCCTGAAAAGGGGCAAGCTCCTGTCTCTACCTGCCTTATCAATTCCTGCTTCCTCCTCCCAAGTGCTAGCATTAAACATGTATGCCACTACTGTTTAGCCTCTATGTTTTACTAGTGCCTAGCTCTGCCCTCTAGTTTCCAGGCAAGCTTTATTTGTTAGAGCACAAACAAAATATCAGCACACTCATCTGTTTTCATCCTTCTTGTATTTTTTTAAGATACACTCTTAGCCTAGGATAGCCTTGAACTTGCAGTGTTTAAGCAATAGAGTATGCGCTACCACATCTAGACTGGTAAACAATTCTCAATAAAAGTAGACATCAGGATACCCTGAAACAATTTTTAATTATTTTAAATTTGATGTAGAACATTAAAAAAATGAGATAAGATGTAGTAGCACGAATTTCGGTTGTAAGAAAAGAAGACTCAGAGCCAAATATTGGGTAAGGCTGAAATATCAGAGAGAGGAAGCACCACAGTCAATTCTTACCCAGCTGT
This sequence comes from Sigmodon hispidus, assembly GCA_004025045.1. Taxonomy (NCBI): domain Eukaryota; kingdom Metazoa; phylum Chordata; class Mammalia; order Rodentia; family Cricetidae; genus Sigmodon; species Sigmodon hispidus. The sequence goes on along the minus strand of PVIH01021147.1, from coordinate 10,268 downwards.
CTTGCAACTTCCTCAGCCTCACTCCTGGTCGCTTCTGCCTGTTGCTTCTGTTTCTGCTGGGTTTCTACAGCCCTTATATACCCTATACCACCCAGGTTAGAATTAAAGGCATGTAGCCTTAAACTCACAGAAACAGAAGTTCTGTCTCTGGAGTTATGGGATTAAGCGTGTTGGTCCCCACTCCTGGCTTTCCCTGTGCTGGGATTAAAGGTGTGTGTGATTGACTCAGCTGTTTATCCTTGTATTCAAGGATCAAGGGTTTCCTGAGCTGTCTGCCTGGGATTTGACTGTGTGCTACCTCTGATATCCCAGGATTTATTAAATATCTAACATATATCCATAATAAGACATGTATGTGTGAATGTAGTAGAATATTTAGAAATGTCTCTTTTAAGAAAACTCTATATTAAATATCCTTATTAAAAACACTTCCTTAAATGCTATGATATTTGTAACCTCAACTATTCAAGGGGCTAAGACAAGAATATTGGAAGTTCAAGGCCTTACTAGACTACAGAGTGCATTCAAAGCTAGCTTGCACAGCCTAGTGAGACCCATCTATAAGATAAAAAGTAAAAAGAAGGCCAGGGTATTGGCAAGATGACTCAGAGAGCAAAAATGCCTACTGCCAAGCCTAATGGCTAAAGTTTGATATCTGAGATTCTGTGCTGGCTAGTTTTATGTCAATTTGACACACAAGCTAGAGTAATCTGAAAGGAGGAAACCTCAGTTGAGAAGATGCTTCCATAAGATGCAGCTGCAGGTAAGCCTGTAGGGCATTTTCTTAGTTATTGATTGATGAAAGAGGGCCCAGGACATGATATGTGATGCTATCCCTGTGCTGGTGGTCCTGGGTTCTCTAAGACCGCAGGATGAGCAAGTCAGTAAGTAGCACCCTTTTATGGTGTCTGCATCAGCTCCTGCCTCCAGGTTTCATCCTATATGAGTTCCTGTCCTGATTTCCTTTGGTGATGAACTGTGATGTGGAAGTGTAAGCCAAATAAACCCTTTCCTCCACAAGTTGCTTTTGGCTATAGTGTTTCATTATAGCAAGAGAAACTCTAAGACATACTCCATATGGTTAAGGAGACATGGAACTCTCAAATGTTGTTGGCTGACCCTCACAAGTGTGCTGTTTTGTATAAATGGTATGCCATGTATGTGTAGTTGCCTATGGATGCCAAAAGATGGGAGCTCATCCCCTAGAAGTCGAACTCTACACAAGTGCTTGTGAGGTGCAGGGTATGGGTATTGGGAACAGATTCTAGGTCTTCTGGGATAGGGGCAAGTACTATTTTTCTGCAATTTTATTAAATTGTAAAATACGTTTTGTTATATATTGATAGCTTTATAATTGAATAGATGTTTTACAGTCTTAGTAGTATAGATTATTTGTTTTATTAAAATACATATTTTATTTGTTTATTTACAAACTGACCACTGTTTTTTCTACTTCCTCTTTTCCAAGGCCCCCCATCTCCCTTTTGTGACCTCCTCATCCATTCTTCCTTCATTTCTATTCAGAGAAGAGCAGGCCAATGGATATTAACCAAACTTAGTATATCAAATTCAAGGCTGGAGGAGGGAACCCAGTATGATGATAAAGGTCCCAAAAGCCAGCAAAAGAGTCCCATAGAGAACCAAGCCACACAACTGTTACATATATGTAGAGTGCCTAGGTCAGTCCCATGCAGGCTTCCTGGTTGTTGTTTCAGTCTGTATGAGCTCCTATAAGCCCAGGTCAGTTGATTCTGTGGATTTTCTTGTGATGTTCATGACCCCTCTGACTCCAACAATCCTTCCTCCCTTTCTTCCATAGGATATCCAGAGGCCTACATAATGTTGGGCTGTGGGTCTCTGCATCTGTTTTCATCAGTTTCAAGATGAAGCCTCTCTGATGACAATGTAGGCATCAATCTATGAGTATACAGAATATCACTCGGAATCATTACATTGATGTATTTTTGTTTCACTGGTGTTTGGTTCTATCCTAAGTCTTCGGGTTGTACAGCTTCTGGGTCCTGGCTATCCAGGCAGTGAGTTTCAGGGGTGGGCTCCCTCTCATGGCATGGATTTCAAGCTGCACTAGTTATTGTGGCCACTCCCACAATTTCTACATCTTGTAGGCAGCACAAATTGTAGGTCGAAGGCAATGTGGTTGGGCTGGGGTCCCAGTCCCTCCACTGGAAGTCTGAGGCAAGTACTTTCAACACCTGAACTGTGTTCCTAGTTGCACTATGTGGTATTTTTAAACAAAATGATATCTTAAGACAACATTTCCTTTGTTACTCTAAGCATACCATGCAGGCTGAGATTATTTTCCCCTTTTTTATTGTGAATAAAATCATATTTTTTTATCCATGTATCTCCTTGTTCAGGCTCCCTTCCTCCTCCCGCCCCTCCCAGTCACTCACTCTTCTCTCCATCAGTTTATCTGCTACCCAGCAAGGGCAGGAGGTCCCAAGGTCCTGAGGTGGCTTAGTTCAGCACCCACTCCTGGCAGATCCAGTTTCTTCACCGCAACATGAAGACTGGATCAGGTGTTCTTCTGGAAAGGAGTGGGATCTAAGGTGTTTCAGATCCTAAGTTGTTCAATGGTTGTGGTTTGCAGCTTGGATATGCTTAGCTTGTTGATTAAAGTCCACTAATGAGCGAGTACATCCCCTGTTAATCTTTCTGAGTTTGTGAGACCTTGCTCAGGAGGATATTCTCCAAATCCATCCATTTGTCAGGCTGAGATTCTTTGCCTTTTTAGCCCCTAGAAAATTCTCCCAAGTGGAATCTGGACAGGGTCTGTATTCACTGTTAATGACTGTGTTAGCCTGTCTGCTCTCATCCATGCCACTTACAACACTGCTGACCTCCATACTGAGTTTCAGAGCAGGAGGCAACAGCTCTATAGCTCTCTCTCTACACAGGTCAGATATAGTGCCACTTCTGCCTGCCCTTTCAATATTAGGGCTCTGGATGGGGCTCTTTTTCACTGTTCACATTCCTTATGTTTTTCAATTTTACATCTTATCACCTGAACTTTTTGTAAAATATATATAAGACCTCTAAATAGGTTTTATTCCAAATGCAAGTTCAGTCATCTCTGTAATCTACATATTGAACAATATTTCCCCCCACAGAGATGCAGACTGTATCATATGCTACATTCAAAAACAGACTCACATGTCAGTTTCTAAAGGGGCCTATTTCAACCTATTCGTTTCTATAATGATTTCTATGCTGGTACCACATTACTGAGGCTGTTATATTTAGATATCATATGTATGTATATATATGCACATATATATATATATACACACACACATATGTTGTTTGGTTTTTTAAAAAAGTTTCTTTATAATTATGTTAAATATCACAAAGAGAAAATCAGAATCATTTTGCCAAGTTAAACTCACCACTGGTACATTATTAGAATAATGTTTTCATATCTTATCAGGTTTGTGTTTGTACTGATGAAGATAAAAAAGAACATTATTTTATTATTTAGCTATCTGATGTGCAGGCCAAGGACAGAGATTGGTGATGAATGTGTTAGCATCATATGACAAATGACTGACAGGGCTGAGGCTATGGTATAGCAAAGCAAAGAGAAAGAAGAAATGAACAAACACATTTTAAATAGAAGGTCAGTAATCTTTATGAAAGAGGAACTGTGACAAACCAAAAAAATTGGGGAGAAGGCAAAAGGACAAAACACTGAAGAGACAGACTGCTGTGCTGAGACCCCTCTTCAGCTCATAGAAGTAGAGACCATGGGTAGCATACTTAGTTAATATTAATTATCCCTATTTGATTGATCATTAAAACTCAGAAGTTCTGGTTAGAAACTCAGACATTTAGAGACTGTTACCAGACCCTCAATTTTTCAGAGACAGGCATGGTCCGGGAAATGAGGGCTATTCCCAGATGGTTGGTCTAAGTCAGAGGTTATTTGAATAATGCATTGTGGCAGCATCTACTAGACAGAGTACCCAGCTAAGAGCTAGGAAGCCTGAATCATTATCTTGCCCCCAACACCAACTCACCAAGGGTCCTTGAGCCAATCATGACATTTCTCTAGGCTGCTTTTTCAAATGCAAAACTAAGATGCTACAGGGTCCCTGCTCTGCTTATCTTCAGGGGCTCTGGAAGGCACAAAAATAAAGTCTATTTATTAAGGTGCTGTGGTTAGTACCCTGTAGCTATGTTGTCTTTATCCCCACATTCAAACTTCAGGCTAGTAGACCCAGAAGTAGAAGAAGGGGTAGGATGACTATGGTAGACAAAATTCATGGCAGGGAAATAAAATTCACTATACCTCCTACCTGCTTTGGATCTTGTTGCAAGCAAGAAGTGTTTAAAAGAAACCTCCATGACCTGGGAGGGACAAGGAGCTAACAGTAAATTCTACTGAGAAATGAAATAAGAAAGAAAATGAGGGTGATACTGCTATGTTCAAGGCTTAGGATATAGCTCAGTTGATAAAGTGTTTGCTAAGTATGCATGAAATCCAAAGTTCCAAAACCAGTACCATATAAACCTGGCAAGATATTGCACATCTATAATCCCAACAATCAGAAGATAGAGTCCAGAGAATCAGGAATTCAAGTTCATCTTTGGCTATATAGCAAATTTGAGTCCAGCTAGACATAGTCAACATCATGTCCAAAAATACTTCTATATTTGTAGAGGCCTAACTAGGATGCTGAGAGCAGGGAAGGGCATGGAGAAGGGAGAAATAAGTGCCCAGTCTCTTTACAGAGATGAGCTGAGCTAGAGCCCCATTCAGGGGACTTTTTCAGAGGACATCAGCAGCTGCTTAATCACAAACAATCTGGTAGGGACACTGTAAATGTGACTGCAATAAACCCACAAAATTAACTCATTGTAGGGGAGGCTTGGCGGGGGGCTTCTTATGAACACAATGATTGATTCATAGTACAGTACTCAGTAAGAACTAAGAGGTGGTAGCAAGATGACTCCTCTCAATAACCCACAAACAGGGAATCTGCAGAAATAAAACAAAGACATGATTACACAGTTACTTGGAACAGATTTGAAGTTACAGGTTAGAAATCAGACAGCCGATAAACTCAATCTTTTTGCAACTGGATATGTCATGTTTTGTTGATATCCATGGGAGGCCTGCACTTTACTGAATAGATATATAAGAGGAGTGGATGGGGAGGCAGAGGGGAGGTTGCTGAGGAGAGACTGGGAAGTGTGATGATATATTGTACATTCAATAAAAATAGCCTGAAATATCAGAAGACAGAGCCAAGCCTTGAAGGTCAGGGAAGGTGACCCATGCCTTTAATCCCAGCACTGGGGAGGCAGAGATCCTCTGAATCCCACTGAGTTCAAGGCTAAACAGAGCCAGGTAGTAATGGCACCCACCTTTAATCCTAGCTCTAGGATTGTTGGACCAAGAAGTAAAGTAGCTGGGTGGAGAAAGAAACAAAAGCAGGAGAAGCAGTTCTCCCCTTTGCTTGCTTGCCCAGGCAGTCTGGGGACTCATGGAGATAGGGCCTACCCTGTTCAGTCCAAGAGAAATTCACTGGGTGATAATAGGCTGTAGTTTGCTCCCCGTCTCTCTGATATTTAAGGCTATTGTTATTGAATATACAATATATTATCACATATCCCCTTTTGTGTCAAAATAAAAAAGATTATAACTAAAATACGAAAAACTATATGCCATCAATATGAAGGTGAATTAAAGAGGAATGAATTAACATTGTTGACATAAAAAAGCAAAAGAAAGATGAAAAAGGATCATTATTTGAACACATGGCATGTTTTCCTGCAGTGAGGACACACACAGAGTATGTGGAGCTTTCCACTCTACTATCTAGCCAAGATATAACAGAGCATATTTGGCTAACAGCCAGTGACACCCAGCAGTTAAAAATAATTTGGACCACATGAACCAAGTTTCAGCTTTGGAAGATGACAAAGTCCTGGAGATGAGAGGTAGCAAGTCTCATAAGGGTGACTGTACTTAATGCCATTGATCTACATGCTTAAAAATGCTTGAAACAGGGCCAGGGAGATGGCTGCATAAGCAAGAAGACCCAAATTTGAATGCCCAGTGCTAATGTAAAAATAGTTGTACATGGGCCTGTAACACACATTTGTGTGGGTTGGGTATAGATATAGGTCTATGCATACCATAGGGTATGTGTTCAAATTAGAGAAAAACTTGTAGGTGTTAGTTTTCTCCTTCCAACTTTTGAGTTCTGGGGATCAAATGTAGGTTATCATGTTTGAAAACAAGTACCTTTCCAGCCCTTTCACCCTTTTAAAAATGAGTTTATTCATAGTTTGGATACCTTATAACTTATAGAAAAATGTAAGACGAAGGACAATAAATATGTCAATTTAACCACATATTTTCTTCAGAAAATAAACACATAGGCCCATTGTTTCTTTACTGAAGGAAAAATATACCTTGGCCTTATATTGTTCGAGACAATCAGTAGTTTCCTCTTCTTTTCCTTTCTGTGTTTAAAAGTTATAAAATTTCTTCTTTCACAATTTCATATGTATAAGGAATATACTTTGATCATAGTTCTCTCCTCTCTTTTTATTCCATCTAATTCCCCCTCTCTTGCCAACCCATTCCTTTTTCTCCCAACAAGTCCCCTCTTTAATGTTTGATTTTTGTGCACTACAACATTTAATTGAGGTTGCTTGCATGAGCATGGCTAGAGTTTACTTGAGAAAAGGCAATGCACCTGTTGTTACATTATCAAGAAATATGCCTCTGCCTTTCCTAACAACTATTACAACTGTCCAAAGCATCCATGAGAGAGTGTTAGTGGACCCAGTCTTATACAGATAACTACCATCGTGGTTGTGAGTATACACAACAGCTATGTCTAGTCCAGAAAAGAGTGCTTTTCAGGTCTATGTTAGTGCTCTGAATATGCTCTCATTCTCACCCATTTCTCTACTGCTGAAATACAGTGAAAACAAATGAAAATGCTGATGATAGTTACAGCTTATTGGTGAGTACATGAAGATTCATTATACTACTCCATTTATTTTTGAGTATATTTACATGCTTAAAAATGCTTAAAACAGGGCCAGGGAGATGGCTGCATAAGCAAGAAGACCCAAATTTGAATGCCCAGCACTTTTGATGTCAAAAGGAATTTTAGATATCTTCCAGAATTCTGACTTCCTACAGATGGGGTTTACATGACTGTAGGAAATGGAGAGTGGAGTGGAAAGATGACTCTGTTAGGTAGTTACCAAAGTTTAATCCTCAGAATCCATGTAGAAAGACTGAGAAACCTGGTATGGTGGTCATAATCTTAGTATCAGGGAGGCAGAGATGGATGATACGTGGGGCTCTATGTCTAGTTAACTGGGCTTCTTAGGTGAGCTCCAGGCAGGAAATAAACCCTGTCTCAAAAAACCAAAACAAAAAAACCCCCTGAGAAATCACATCATAGGTTATCCTCTGGCCTACATATGCAATACACATTCATGGATATGTGCAAATACATACAGAAGAAGAGGGAAACACACACATATACACACAGAGAGACAGGGAGAGATGGAGACAGACAGAAGTGTGGTAGAACTAACTCTTAGCTACTCTGAAGACTAGTGTGCTAAATTTCCAGGAATTTGGAGTGTTGGCTATTTAAAAAGTCATTTTCACAGTTACATCTTTTAAATTTATAAGTAAATAAATACTCACAAGGAAATGGACACCCAATCTCATTATTGCTTATTCATTTGTGACATTTATTATTACATATTACCTCTATACAACATCACACACAATATTCAGTGAGATGCCAATGAATATCTCTTTCAAATTCCAAATCTAGTGATTTCTTGTTATTTGAACTCATCTGTAGTGGGGATACTTACATCATAGAAATTATAAAACAGCAAATAGGACTTTGGCTTATTACCTATATTTAAAGTGATAGTACAAATATTGGTAATTTAGATGAAACAAAAATGAGTTGTGCTCATTTTTGAGTAGCAACCAAAATGTTGGATATATTTTAGCATTAGAAAACTATTATTTGGCAAATATCACACATATTTATCAGTAATAAACACATGGATTTTGGTCATACATAATGCTGAAGGGGATTTGTATGTGTGGATTGTATGGATTGTATGTTTGATGTGTGTAATCTGTAGGAAAGCAAACTAGAGCTCACCTGGAACCATCCATTAGATCTAATGACAAGAAGGTAACTGAGAAAGAGTTAGCAGACATAGATGCAGTTGTATTTATCAGAACATGCATGAATGTCAAGCAGTACTGGCTAGTAATAAAGAAGCTAAGTAAAAAAACAAAAAAAATGGATTCATGAAAAATTCATTTGTTATATTTATAGTAAAGCATATTGTACATTGAATTACTCAGGGTATATATACTATTATCTTGAGAAAAAAAGTATTTCCTGTAGAGAAAGCAATTGTTAAATCAATCTAGTAAACAAATGCAAGGCAAATGATTAAAGGCTATTGCTGGCATGCTTCTCTATTTATCTCAAACTTAATTTCTAGGTTGCAAGGTTGAACTATTGTCTTCTTTTTCTGTTTGGCAGATATAAAACTTATGAAACAAATAGAGACTCAGGCATTGTGGCTTCAAAGTTAAAATAGACTCCCCCTTTGTGACTCTGTAGGTCTTTGGAGATGATCAATGAACTGTTAACAGCCATCTGATTGAAAAGCTAATGAAGTTGATACCATCTTGGAAACTAGAAACAATTCAGTTATACTAGTGTTAACAAAAGTGAGTACTTGATGTTATTCATATGTCTGTGTACATTGTTTTTTATAGTCAACTTTTAAGGATGCATAAAACATAGTATAACAAATTCCCTATTCTTATTTCTAAGATTCAACATTTAACATTTCTTCTTTGCCCACTGTTCTCTACTCCATTTGCCTATTTGGTTAGTAATTACTGGCACTTTAATACATGCCAGGTTCAAGGTTGACACTGTGGCAACTAGATACTATCTTTGCAGACTGGCCTAACCATTAAAAGGAAGAAGCAATTTCTTAAGGCTAATCTATCCATTAGGGCCACATTTCCCAGCATATTCATTTAACTTGGAAAACTTGTCAGTGCCAGTGACTTAAGGTTATCATCATTAGCTTTTGCTTCTAAAAAACAACAATTGAATGTACATATTTTTGTGATTCTATCTAATTTTTTTAACCCTTTGAACAAGGCATGGAATCATATATGTGGTTTTCCTCCAGATTCAAGTTCATCTTTTTTTCCTTGAGTTTTCTTAGGCTGCATTTGAACTCTCCACTTACTCTTAAGACCAATTTGAGTAGTAAAAAAAAAACAATTTAGTGACTAAACCATCCATCCAAGCAAGAGATTAGAGCACCACAAACTTAAATATTTAGAGAAGCACTTTACCAACTTTAGTGTATGCTATACATGGATAAAAAATATGACTTTATTCATAATAAATAAAAAAAGAAAAAAGGAATCATTTAGATGGGCAAATATGAGACAAGGAGAAACAGTACAATGCTTAGGAGCATTGACTGTTTCTTCCAGATGATCTGGATTTAATTCCCAGGCCCCTACATGGTGACTTACACCCATTTCTAACTCCTGTCCCAGGAAATTCCATGCATTTGCCAGGACTCTGAGAAAATAACAGGTACATATGTGGTGCCCAGACATACATGTAGACACAACATTCATACACAGAAAATAAATACATAAATAAATGTACCATGTAGGGAGCTGGTTTAAAATGTGTAGTTCTCAGGTGTCATCTATTGCCAAGCTGACAGCATCATCCCCCAAAAGACACAAAGGACAAGACAACCAAGAGTGCTCTCAAGAGCCAGTGAGGTCATGGCCAAAGTCATTACAGACTTGCAATACCAGGATCAGTAATCAGTACCTGGGACATTCTGGTCTAAGTGATCAATGTGATCCATACCCAAGACAGAGCCATTGCCACAACTGTGGTCCAGTGGAAGCATCTGCATCATCAAAGTGAGGAGACTACTAAGGGCACTGGTGTTAGAGGTATAGAAGGGTGTGGTGATGAATGAGGGCCTAGACCAGCAGCCACAAGCTCCATGCCAGTGCATTCCTGCTGCATGTGCATGGAAACAGACAACAGACAGTGGCTTCCAACTGCCTGGGCCAGGAAAGAGAAAAAGTTACCTTTCCCTGTGGCAGGTGGAATTCTGCAGATGATTTATTGGGATTCTTTCCAAAGAAGGAGTTATCCAAATAGCCCAGTAAAGCCATTCTG
>PVIH01021146.1:0-30478 GCA_004025045.1 Sigmodon hispidus | reverse complement strand
TGATGGTGGTGATGATAGGGATGCTGATGGTGGTGATGATGGTGGTGATGATAGGGATGCTGATGGTGGTGATGATAGGGATGCTGATGGTGGTGATGATGGTGGTGTTGATGGTGATGCTGATGGTGGTGATGGTGGTGATGCTGATGGTGGTGATGATGGTGGTGATGATAGGGATGCTGATGGTGGTGATGATGGTGATGCTGATGATGGTGATCGAATGATGATAGTGATAGTGGTGACATTGATCTTAGTGATGATGATTGTGATGATGACAATGATTATGATAATGGTGATGATGACTATAATAATGGTGGTGACAATTACAGTGACCATTATTACACTGCTTGTGACAGTGGTGATATAGCGATGGTGTGACATTTAACGTGGGTCAGACATGGTACTAAGCACTTTAATATTGATTTATAATGAGTTAGTGCTCCCTCACTGTGGGTACCAACTCATTAAGCTCCCCACCAATTCTGGAAGGCAGATGCTAATTAATCCTCACTTCAAATGAGGAAATTGAGGCACAGAGAAGTAAAGAGCTTAACTAAGGACCCACGTTTCTGTAAATCGGTGGCTGTCCCAGCTAGCCCAGAATCTTCCCTCAGGAAATCTTTGACCCAAGTTCAAATAAATGGCACCCCAATGCACCAAACTCTCTTTTTCCAAGGATGCCCAGCCCTACCTGCACTATCATCATCTCCTATCAGCCAAGAAGCAAACAGGTTTTCTGAACAGCCCAGAGCTGATCTCTTAATCCCCAGACACCCTCCACAGCCTCTCAGGCTCCTCACACCTGTCCCCGGGGACACAGGGTGCCTTTTGCAAGTTCTTGGCCTCAACATAAGAAAAAAATTAAAACAAACTCAGAGAGGCACTTGAAAACTATGTTGGAGAACTGAGCAGCTACTGAGAAGAAACAGACAGAAAAGGGAAATTCATCAGGAAAGCTGAGCAGTGGACGCCTGTGCACTGCTACTTTGGCCATGAGTGCTTTCTTGGGATTTATAAGTGTATACTTTATCAATAGGATTATTGTGTTTTGTTGGAAACAGGGTCTCATGTATCCTAGGATGCCCTCCTAATCCCTATCTCTATCTGAAGATAACCTTAAACTCTCGACTCTCCAGCTTCTGCTCCTGACTTCCAAATTCTGGAACTATAGACATGCGCCATCACGGCAACCAGGGCCTTGTGCTACATAAAAGTTAATACAAAGTTAAAAACAACTGAAGCAGGAGTACTAGATGGCTTGGCAGACAAAAGCGACTGCTGCAAACCATGGTGACCTGAGTTCAATCCCCGTGACCTATGAAAAGAAGAACAACAACGTCATAGGGTTGGCCTCTGAACTCCACACAGGCATACAGTGAGCACTCACACCCACCCACATACAATTATAACAACTATTGTTTTTTTTTTTTTAAGGAAAAGCTATCTGTCCTAGAATTCTAGGCATACCCATCTCATTCCGGGTTCTGCCTCTGCTCCTCAGGGTTCCAGGCCTCCCACATACAAGCCTTTAGGGCATCCCAGGAGCAAAAAGCACTTTCCCATGGGCTCTGCCTCAACCTAAAATATCTAGGTCAGAAGTGGCTGTCCTCAGCATTTTCTCACACCATAATTCATCCTATCCCCAGGTTCCCCTCAGGTCCTACTCCCCTGGGGATCACCCTGCATCTCTGCTATAAATTTTTGTCATCTTATTATAAAATATTTCAAACTTGCAGAGAAGTCCAGATCATTGTCTGATGGAATGGGTCTCAAAAAAAAAAAAAAAAAAAAGGGTCCCAGAGCCAGGCGTGAGAATCAATAATTCAAGTTCAAGGTCATCCTTGGCTACATATTGAGTTCCAGGCTAGCCTGAGCTACATGAGATCCTATCTGAAAGAAAGACATAGGGGAGAGAGAGAGAGAGAGAGAGAGAGAGAGAGAGAGAGAGAGAGAGCGCTAAGCCATCAGTACAGCTCAGCCTCACCAGGACTCTTGTTAGGGACCTAGGTTATCAGCCCTTACCCCAGACCAGGGGTTCCAGCCAGGATAGTGTCCTCTGATGTGTATCCAGGTCTTGTCAGTAGCAGAGGATGCTGGATGCTCAGCTCCACCCTGCCTCCTGCTGTGGCCTGAGTGCTCTGAGACTTCCACTCAGGTGCTTGACTTAGCAACAGCAGCAAGTTTCAGGAAGAGTCTGTAGGAACAAAGTTGGAGTTTGTCGGGAGAAGATTTTAAACAACGTTTTAACCATAGACGTTAATAGAAAGAGGAGTCTTGGGAAAGAATAGTCCTCATTCAAGTGTGGGCGTAGGCTTTTCAAGAGAACCCAGCCTGAGTGTCTTCTTCCCTTCCTTCCTTTCCTTCCCAGAAGCTCCAAACCAGAATTGATGACATTTTTAAAATTATTACATTTTCATTGTGTGTGTATCTCTATGTATATGTATGTTTCTGTGTCTGTGTATATGTCTGTCTGTGTGTGTTTGTGTCTCTGTGTATGTGTTGTGTGTGTGTGTGTTGACTCAGCAGTAAGCGTCTTTAACCACTGAGCCTTGTTGAGATGGAATCTCACAGCGCCCTATTATCTGTTCTCAATTTCCTGTTGCCAAAGACACCTATGAATTTCTTCTCCTCCAGAGTGCTCAGGTTACAAAGGTTCCTTCATCATCACTCACTGCCTTGCTTTCTCTGTGAAGCTAGTGTCCACTCCCTCCTTCCCTCCCTCCCTCCTTCCCCCACTACCCCCTCCCTCCCTCTTCCTTTCCTTCTATTGTATGAGATTGAGTTTCACGATTCTGTTGACTTTTGAGGCAGGGTCTCACATATTCCAAACTAGCCTCAAACTCAATATAAAACTGAGGATGACCTTGAACTCCCAATTCTTCTGCTTCCACCTCTCAAGTGCTGGGATTATACTCTATGCCATCACATCTGGTTTTGGTGGTCATAAGGGTGGAATCCAGGCCTTCTCAAATGCAAGGCAAGCACTGTGCCAATGAAGCTGCTTCCCAGAATTGTTGGAGGGGCTTTTAAAATTGCATTTATTTATTTATTTGTGCACTGGAGCATTTGTGGACATGCCACAGCCTGTATGTGGGGATCAGAGAATGATTTGGGGGAATTGGTTCTGACCTACCATGTGTGCCCTGGGGATTGTACTCAGGCTTGGCAGCCTGCACCTGCTGAGCCATTTTGACAACCCTTCCAAATCTATTTGTAAAACATACTTATATGTGAATATGTGTGTGCCCACATTAGTTTATCTGGGCCACTGGAAAAAAAATATGAAACAAGAAAACCCCTGGAAGTTGTGTAACAAGTGACTTTGAGCCATCACGTGAGTGCCTAGAACTGAACTCAGGTCTTCTGCAAGAGTAGTGGTTGATCTAACCACTGATCCACCTCTCTAGCCTCTGACTACCTCTCTTTAAAAACAACGATGGCCTGGAACTTGCTCTGTAGCTAACAAAGCCTTTGGATCTCTGATACTCCTGCCTTTATCTGCAGTTCTGGGATTACAGGCGTGGGCCATCATGCTGGGTATTACTCAGAGCTGGGGAGTCCAGCGCAGTGGTGATGGCCTAAATGAGCTGACTTCATAGTGTTGGGCTTTTGAACACTTGTTCTCCAGGCTGCTGTTTGGGAGGTTGAGGAGGTATGGCTTTGTTAGGGGAAGTCTATTCCGAGAGGCAAGCTTTGAGAGTTTAAGGATGCTCACATGTCTAGTGAACTCTCTCTGCTTTCATGGTTACAGGGAAGGGTGTAAGCACTCCGCTTCTGCTCTAGCCACATGTCTGCCGCCTGCTGCCTCTGCTTTGCCATCATAGACTATGATCCTGGGAGCCAAAGTAACCTTTTCTTCTATAAATGTTTTAGCCGGAGTTCTTAATCACTCCAACACTAAAGTAACTAGTGTACAGGGCTTTGTACATCCCAGACAAGCACTCTATCACCTGACCTATACACACTTTTTTCTTTTCTTTTTTCTTGTTTTGCAAGACAGGATATCTCTGGCCCTGGCTGTTCTGGAACTCTCTTTGTAGACTAGGCTGGCCTCAAACTCACAAAGATCTACCTGCCTCTGCTTTCCAAATGCAGGGATTAAAGGTGTGCAGTACCACTTCCGACTTGCAGCTCCTACATTTTAATAAGTCCCCTCCCCCAAGGCTGACCTTGAATTTACAATCCCCACCATCCCCTCATCTCCCTGCCCCCCCTTAACTGAAATCCCCGTGTGGTGGTGTGGTGTCGAAGATCGGTGTGTCACAGACCTATAATCCCAAGAGATGGAGGCAGGAGGATGGGAAAGGGGGTGTCAGGGACAGGATCAGCTTCATTGTGAGTCTGAGACCAGCCTAGGCTACATGAAGCCCTATTTAAAAAGGAGGAGAGGAGAAAGAGAGAGAGAGAGAGAGAGAGAGAGAGAGAGAACACACGTTTATGTACATGCGCTCACACAGACACACAAATAAAATACAAATAATTCTTTTTTCAAGGAGAGGCAGCTAAAGAGATGGCTGAGTGTTAAGAGCAGTCGCTGCCCTTTCATGATGAGGGGAAATAGATGGAACAGGGAAATATATTAAACAAAGTAATTCTGGCCGGGGAAACAAAATGTAGCATGTTCTTTCTCAGACATGGATTCTGGCTTTCAATTTTTATATGTGTGTATTGTGTAGGAATGAGTGTGGGCGGAGGCCGGGAAACTAGAAAGGGACCCAGGAGGAGAAGATGCTGTCAGGAAGGGAGATGGGGGAGGGTAACCTGTGGGAAGGAACAGGGTGGGAGTGTCGTGAAGGCTTGGAGAGCAGGAAAGAGGAACAGAAAATCAACCTAAACTCAGTGTGTGTGAAAATGCCATCATTTTCATACTTTAGATGAATTAATTTATGAGCCACCATGTGGTTGCTGGGAATTGAACTCAGGACCTCTGGAAGAACAGTCAGCACTCTTAACCTCTGAGCCATCTCTCCAGCCCAGGTGAATTAACTTATATACTAATTAAGTAACGATATAAAACTTTCCAAAAAGTGCTAAGGCTCGATGGGTAAAGGTGATCACTGCCAAGCCTGCTGACCCAAGTCTGATACCCAGGACCTGCATGGTAGAAAGAGCAAGCTGATTCTCCAGCATTGTCCTCTGATGTCCACATAGGCACTGTGGTGTGCACACAAATACAAAACAAATTATTAATTTATTTAAGAAAGGAGGATCTGTGCTGGAGAGATGGCTGAGTGGTTAAGAACACTGGCTGCTCTTCCAGAAGACACCAGTTCATGGATATTCTCTCAAAACTACCTGCAACGCTAGTTTGAGGGGGGAGATGTCAGATGCCCTGTCTGGTCTTCAGGGACACTGCATGCATGTGCTGCACAGGCACACAGGCAGGGAAAACACCCATACACCTAAAATCAAAATAAAGAAATCTAGATGGGTGGGTGGTGGTGGCGGCAGTGGGGCATGCCTTAAATCCCAGCATTGTGAGGCATACGCAGGTAGATCTCAATGAATGAATGAATAAAATTTTAATAAAAAAGGGGGAGCCAGGCATAGTGGCTCACATCTTTAATCCAAGCACTCAGGGGGCAGAGGGCTTGTGAATTAGACTGCTAGCCTGGCCAACATAGTGAGTTCGGGGACCAGTGAACCCTGTCTAGGGGCGAAAGATGAGGAGGAAAAAAGAAGATAAATGTCACTCTAGTGTTAAAGAGTTTACAAAGATTTTATTACTGTAGCTCTATAGCATAGCTTGAAGTCAGGGATGGCGATGCCTCCTGAGGTTCTTTTGTTGAGTAAAATTGCTTTGGCAATCCTGGCTTTCCTGTTATTCCAAATGAAATTGAGTATTGTTCTTTCAAGGTCTGTAAAAATATTGTGTTGGGATTTTGATGGGCAGTGCATTGAATCTGCAGATTGCCTTTGGTAGAATTGCCATTTTTACTATGTTGACCCTACCTATCCAGGAACATGGGAGAGCTTTCCATTTTCTGATATCCTCTTCAATTTCTTTCTTCAGTGATTTAAAATTTTTGTCAAATAGATCTGTTACTTCTCTGGTTATAGTTACTTCAAGGTATTTAATGCTATTTGCAGCTATTGTAAAGGGTAATATTTCCCTTATTTCATTTTCAGCTCTTCTATCTTTAGTGTATAGAAGGGCTACTGATTTCTTTGAGTTAATCTTGTATCCTGCTACATTGCTGAAAGTGTTTATCAGCTATAGAAGTTCCCTGGTAGAATTTTTGCAGGTAACTAATGTATACAATTATATTGTCTGCAAATAGACATAGTTTGACTTCTTCCTTTCCAACTTGTATTCTCATAATCTCCTTTTGATTTCTTATTGCTTTAGCTAGAACTTGAAAACTATATTGATTAGATGAGGAGAGAGAGGACAGCCCTGTCTTGTTCCTGATTTTTAGTGGGATTGCTTTGAGTTTTTCTCTATTTAGGTTGATGTTGGCTGTTGACTTGCTATATAACACCTTTATTATATTTAGGTATTTTCCCTGTATTCCTGATCTCTCCAGGACTTTTATCATAAAGGAGTGTTGGATTTTGTCAAAGGCTTTTTCAACATCTAGTAAGATGATCATATGGGTTTTTTTTCTTTCAGTTTGTTTATATGATGGATGACATTCACAGTTTTCATATGTTGAACCAGCCCTGCATCTCTGGGATGAAGCCTACTTGATCAAGGTGGATGATTTTTTTTTTTTTTGATATATCATTGGATTTGGTTTGCCAGAATTTTATTGAATATTTTTGCATCAATGTTCGTGAGGGAGATTGGTCTATAATTCTCTTTCTTTATTGTATCTTTGAATGACTTTAGTATCAGGGTATTTATGACCTCATAAAGAGAGTTCGGCAATGTCCCTTCAGTTTCTACTGTATGGAACAGTTTGAGGACTATTGGTATTAGCTCTTCTTTGAATGTCTGGTAGAATTCTTCAGTGAAACCATCTTGTCCTGGACTTTTTTTACTTTGGAGACTTTTAATAACAGCTTCAATTTCCTTTGGGGTTATAAGTCTGTTTAGGTCTTTAATCTGATCTTGATTTAATTTTGGTAAGTGGTACCTGTCCAGAAAGCTGTTTATTTCTTCTAGGTTTTCTATTTTAGTGGAGTATAGATTTTCAAAGTATGACCTGATAATTCTCTGGATTTCCTGGGGGTCTGTTGTTATGTCCTTGCATAAAAACAGACTTGTGGATCAATGGAATCGAATCACAGACCCTGACATTAACCCACACACTTATGAACACCTGATTTGTTACAAAGAGGCCAAAAATATTCAACGGAGAAAAGATAGTATCTTAAACCATTGGTGTTGACATAACTGGATCTTAGCATGTAGAAAAATGCAAATAGATCCAAACCTATAACCCTGAACAAAACTCAAATCCAAGTGGATCAAATACCTCAACATAAACCCAGTTACATTGAACTTGATAGAAAAGAAATGGGAAATACCCTAGACACATTGGCACAGGTGACCACTTCCTAAATATAAAACCAGTAGCACAGATACTAAGAACAACAATCAATAAATGGGACTTCCTGAAACTGAGAAGCTTCTGAAGGGCAAAGGATACAGTCCATAAGACAAACTGTCAGCCTACAGAATTGGAAAAGGTCTCACCAACCCTACCACTGGCAGAGAACTGTCTCTAAAATATATAGAGAACTCAAGAAGCTAGAGCCCCAAAACTTAAATAACCCAATTAAAAATGGGGTTCAGAGCTAAAAAGGCTGAACTACAAATGGCTGAAAGGCACTTAAAAATTGCTAAACATCTTTAGCCATCAGAGAAATACTAATCAAAACAACTTTGAGATACCACCTTACACCTGTCAGATTGGCTAAGATAAAAGACCCAGATGACAGCGTATGTTGGAGAGGATGCAGAGCAAGGGGAACACTCCTTCATTGTTGGTAGGAGTGTAAGCTTGTTCAGCCATTCTGGAATGCAGTATGGAGGTTTCTCAGAAAGCTGGGAATCAATCTCCCCAAGGATCCAGCAATATCACTATTGGTTATATATGTGGAGAGCTGCGTTTAGCCACGCCTCCACCTTCCCGATGGTGAGCGCTCTCTGTAGTAAACAACTCCATATATGGCTAAGGCTGAGGATCTGGCTTGCTTCCGCATACCTGGACCTATGGGTAGTGCCTACGTGGCATACTGGGGTTGGCTGCCCAGAGGCTATTTAGGCTGTGGGCAGGTTTCCCCGTGGTCTGAAGGAGAAGGAATGAGAGAGAACATGTAGCAAGTCAGTCAGTCCCCGTCATAAGTAATTAAGTAAGTCAGAAGTCAGAATTCAAGGTTCCTGAATAAAACTGCTGAAAGAAGAACCTGGGTGTTGCATCTTCCTTGCTGGCGAGGTTGCGGGAGACACATATACCCAAAGGATGCACATCCACACCCCAAAGGCATTAGCTCATATGTTCATAGCAGCATTATTCATAATAACAAGAACCTGGAAACAACCTAGATGTCCCGCAACTGAATAATGGATTAATAGACTGTGGTACATCTACACAATGGAGTACCACTCACTCATCAGTAAAAAAAGAAAAATATGACATCCTAAAATCTGCAGGCAAATGAGTGGATTTGGAGAATATCCTCCTGAGTAAGGTATCACAAGCCCAGAAAGATAAGTACAGGATGTACTCACTCATACAGTCTAAAGTCTAAAGTCCACTTTAGACAAAAAGCAAAGAATACCCAAGCTGAAAACCACTGAACAGCTTGGGATCAAAAGGAACTTAAGAGAGACATCCAGGGATTCCCCTAGAAAGAAAAAATAGAGAAGATCTCCTTAAGTTACTGGGAGCATAAGGGGTTGCAATGAAGAAGAGGTGGGAACAAATCATGAGAAAGGATGGTTGAGTGAGAGGAGCAACAAAGAGGGAGGAAAAATAGAGATGGAGATCTTAATAGAGGAAGCCATGTGGGGTTGGAAAGAGACAGGGTTCTAGGGTAACCTACAAGAACTCACAGGATGTCCCTGGCTAGGTCTCCAACCAATAGGACTTCCCCTATAATTAAATGAATAGCCACCCTAAGTGTCATCACAGAACCTGCATCCAACAATGAATAGAGGTGGAGACAGAGATTCATGGCTGAGCACTGGGCTGAGTTCCTGATCCAGCTGAGAGAGGGGAAGGAGAGAATGTATAAGCAAGGGGATAGGGATTATGAGGAGGAGTCCTACAGAGATGGCTGGCTGGAGCTCTGGGGAACTCACTGATCAAGAACAGCCACTGGGGAACCATCAGGAAAAGGAGCTAGGCCCTCCAAGGGTAGGCAATTGTCAATTGGCATGAGCAGTTTGTGGAGCCTCAAGGGGAGGGATCAGACTGTGTTCCTGTGCTTGGTCTGGCACTTCGGAGCTCATTCCCTTCAGAGGAACACCTAACTCAGTTTTGACATTAGAATGAGGAAATCAGACTTGCCTGGAGTGGATGCTGAGCTGACCCACCTTGGGACTTCTTGCCCTCTTTGAGGAGGGTATGAGGGGATGGGGAGGTGGGAGGCTGAAGCCTGACTGGGAGGGATTGGGAGGAGGGAAGGGAGGGAGAGCAAGGGAATTAAAAAAAAAAATTTAAAATAGAAAAAATAAAATTTAAAAAAGTTTACAAAGTTAATTGAACTCAGCAGGCTTTAGTTCTCTCGATAGCTATTCATGCCAGGTTCAGTGGTGCATGCCTGCAATGTCAGCGCTGAGCTTGTGGCTCTTGCCTGGGATGCAATGGACAACCTTGTGCCTGTTATTTCAGGAGATCCTTGAGAAACTGGTGATAGTTTTGTTTGTTTGGGGGTTTTTTGTTTTTGTTTTTTGCACCTCGATAAGCCTCTCAGCGAACGCAACAACCCAAATCAGACCAAATTAGAAAAAGCCCAGGTTTAATGGGTACAGAGCAAAGCAATCCTGGGAGAGCCTTGGAAAGGCAGGCGGGAGTCACATGGCAGATATGCCCAGCGGGCCTTAAATACCCTGAAGGTGTGATCTTGAGCAGCACCAGGGAGGGCTGACTTTTGGGAGCTTCCTCCAGGGCAAGGGTCTGGAACCAGAGCTCTAGGAGATGACTGTGTCTCAGGATGCACTTGTATTTACTGTACAAGTGCATGGGAAACCAACCTTGAACTTCTATTCCAGTTCTTTCTCACTCTCCAGGTGCTTGGATTACAGTTCCTTTCCACTTCCCCCATATTTATACACTGCGGAATACCGTATAAATACGAGTTCACACATGCCAGGCAAGTACTCTCCTACCGGAACATTTCCAGCCTTGTTTTTTGTTTGTTTGTTTGCTTGTTTGTTTGTTTGTTTGTGGGACAGTCACACTCTGTAGCCCAAGCTAATTTGAAACTGTATGTAGATATAGCTCTGGCTGGCCTCAAACTCTTACCGAAAATGAATCTCTTACCTCAGCCTCTCAAGTGCTAGGTTTACAGTTACCCACCCTGCCTAAGACTTTTTGTCATATCTTGAAATCAAAGAAATCCTCCTGCCTTCGCTTCTGAGTTTTTGGAATCATGAACATAAGCACCGTACTCAGCTTGCTTATCTATCTATCTATCTATCTATCTATCTATCTATCTATCTATCTATTTTCCTTTTTCGCTGAATTCAAGACAATCGCTACCATACCAGGTTTATGTGATTGGATGGAAAACGCTCTCCTTTAATCCCCATTTCCAAGCAGAGTGTCAGTTTAATTAGCCCACTCAAGGAGGCAAGTGCTGAACACATAGAGTAAGGAGAAAACAAAGCTTAGAAGGCATATTGTTTTATTGTCTCAGCTTTTGTTGACAGGCATTCACTGGCTGGCCTTGAATTAGCAATCCTCCTGCTTCAGCCTGCCTGCAGCTACTACTAGAGAGCTTCATCCCTACACACCCGGAGGGAGCGGATGGGCCTTGGGTTCTTTTACACTAGCCTAGGTAGAGTCTGCAGCTTTTGGCAGCATCCACCCACTCTCGGGGTTAAAGGCTGAGCTCTCCGTCAAGGCACACCCTCCGTGGATTCCCATTAGTCAGACCCACTGTAACTCCGCCTTCTCGAGCTTCTACAGACCAATCAGATTAAGAGAAATGAGAGCGTAGCCGAGGGGTCTACACACTGGCAGAGTGAGGCAAGCACGGTTTGGGTGGCTTGGCACGGGAAGGAAGCACAGTGACCCTTAGGCCCCAGCGTCCTCATTGGGCAAAAGGGAGACCTAATCCAGAGTCCGTGGGAATCCAGGAAAGTCACAGGACTTGTTAGAAAGGGAACCAGACTCGAACCTGGGACTGTCTAGGTAAGTCCCGATCGCTAAGAGCGCGCTGCTTGTAAATCCACCGTCCCACTGTTCACTCCTGGAAACAGAAGCCTTGCGGAGCGTCGGGTTGGGGTTTGGCGTGGCATTCCAGCTGGTCTCAGGATAGACTCTCGGGGAGAGCCAACTTTTGCAATCAGCCCTGCGAATGGGCTAACTCAGGAAGAAAAAGAGGCCCAGAGAGGAAGCGAAACTCATCCAAGGTCACACAAAGCACCCCCGGACTCTTGTCCCCAGTGCATCTCCAAAAAAACTCTGGCAGTACTGGAGAACTAAGCCTAGGATGTCAAGAATGCCAGGCAAGTGTACTGTATCACTGAACTGCAGCCCTAGCCGGCTCTCCTCTTTTTAAAGCATATATACCACAAGTAGTATGCAGCATGGCACTAGAACGGAGGTAGTCGGGTGAATTTTCCCAGATGATAACAGTTCTAATCCCCGACGCTAACAGTTAAATTGCATGCCTTGTTAAACACTTGTAGTCCCTCGGACATAGGAGGTGGAGGTAGATAGATCAGGAATATCAAACCAGGCTCAGCAAGTCCCCATCAACCTAGAATACATGTCATCCATTAATTAATTAACAATTAATTTACAAAGATAACACAGCCAAAGTCAAATTTTCTTCATAGTGTGCCTCCCAGAAATGGTTCCTAAGCCAAGAGCTCCATCCTTAAAAATGGGTGGGTGGGGGGCTTAACTCAGTGGTTAAGAGCTCTTGTTGATCTTGCTGAGGACATGGGTTTGGTTCCCAGAACCCACACTGTGGCTCACAACCATCTGTAACTTGAGCTCCGAGGGATCTGATGTCCTTTCCTGGCCTCTGCAGACAGAGCATGCATCAATGTCATTCCAGACAGCCATACAAAACAAACCTAATAAACAGACACTTTTGTGTCCCCTGGGGATCCATAGGAAGGAGAAGAGAATGGACTACCTCAAGTTGTCCCGTGAATTCCATATGTGCGCCATGCCACGGACACGCCCTCCCATATATAAACTAAATAAATTTAAGAAAAATTAAAACCTACATTTGTCAGTTTGCAGGGACAGAGATAGGAATATTCCATATCATGCTTTCACTTTTCACTGCTTTTGAGCGTTTTTGTTGGTATTGAAGACCTTCCTTGCAATTGTTTCCAGCTACAAAGTATCCAGAGCGAGACCCGAGCCCGGTGCAGGTTTGTAATCCCAGCTAATCTGAAACCCTCTGCAGGAAAACTGCAAATTGAATTCCAGGCCCTCCGGGACAATTTAGCAAGATTCTGTCTCAAAGTCTGTACAGTGTTGAGCTGGATCTCTATCCCAGTGCATAAACTATGTGTGGTGGTGCAGGCTTATAATTCTACCATTCGAGATGGAGGCTAGAGGACCAGAATTTCAGGGTCATCCTAAAAAATGGAAAAGTATTATTACAGCACGGTAACTCCACACTTGTAATCCCAGAATTTAAACAGCTAGACCAGGAGGGTTGGGTCTGAGGCCAGCCTTGACTACATGAGAAGCCATCTCCTTCCTGTATAGCCACGTGGATGAGTATAGATTGAGTACTGTGGGACATTGGGAGCCTCTAAATATTTGTGTAAAGCATTGTGGGTCACCAGGTAGCCAGGATGCAAGTGCCCATAGACTGGGAATATGTTTTTATACTTGATCCTTTGTTACTGGAGCCCTGACAGAGTCCTGTGATTAATAACCTGGCCCCTGTCAGATAAATACTTAGGGACAAATTTCTGGATCAGAAGATTTGTGTCCCTATCATTTTGAGGGCAGTGACAATATTCTTTACAGTGTGAAGGCAAATTCAGGATTTGACACCTGTCAGGCTGTGAGACATTCTGAGGCTCTAGTTTTGACCCTCTGGGGCTTCTTGCTGCCTTCAGCCAATTGCCAGATCTTTATGAACGTGCATGTGAAGCTCCCCCACCCCCAGCTCACCCATTGTGGAGACAGCTCTGGGAAGTGAGAAGGGGTCCCTCCGGGGACCAGGTAGATTGCTCTGTGGATAAGGTGTTTGCCACTCAAGTGTGAGTTCAGAGTCCTCAGCACCAATGTGAAGCCAGACACGGTAGCATATAACTGTAATTCCAGAACTCATACTGGGAGACAGGAGAGTCCCCAGAATTTCCTGGGTCAGCTAGCTTGGCTTTTACAGTAGCAGACAAGAGACTTTATCTCAGAGTGGAATGTGGTGGCCAACATCTGAGATTGTACATGTGTGCGTTCTTGTACATGTTCCCACTTAAACATATACACTAACAGAGAGAGAGAGAGAGAGAGAGAGAGAGAGAGAGAGAGAGAGAGAGAGAGAGAGAGAAACAGACAGACAGTCACTGCTCCTCCAGGAAAGAGGGAGCGGGGTCCTTAGTGTGGGACTTGACTGGGCTAAGGCTAAAGGTTCTGAATCTAGAGCCTTGTGGCCTTGTGGGCAGGGCATGCTTCTCAGTTGTCAGGACTTGGGAGAGGGCACTGGGTTTGAAAGTCCTTCTTACAGGCTATGTTTTGCTAGTTGTTGACTTTATAGCAAAGTTTGTATTTATTCTTCACCCGACAACTTGTTACATGCATTATGCAATTTTAAATTTCTTATTGCTTAGCTTTTTTGGAGTAAGGTCACTATGCAGTCCTGACTGGCCTACAATTTTGCCACAACTATCTGGCTAGACCTCCCAAGGGCCGTGATTATAAGCATCACTGCGCCTCACACCTTCATTTTAATTTCATAGCACTTAGTTATTTAGTTATTTTTAAGAGGGAAGCTGAATCCAGCACAGACAGGATGGCTAGTAGCTGTTAACTCCAGCTCCAGGCAATTTGACACCCTCTTCTGGCCTTTGTGGGTACTGTATCCATATGGACCACAGACAAATATGTATGTGTGCATACACATAAAGTAAAAAGAAATGTCTTAAAAATCAAAAATGAAGCTGGGTGGTGGTGGTGCATGTCTCTCAATCCCAGCACTAGGGAGGCAGAGGCGGGCAGATCTCCGTGAGTTTGAGGCCAGTCTGGTCTACAGAGTAAGTTTCAGCGCAGCTAGGGGTACACCAAAAAATCCCTGTCTCTCCCCTCCCAAAAAAATAATCTGTTAAAACCACAGTGAACTAGTTAATCACAATCTGACAAATGCTGTGAAATGTCTCAAGAAACCTGACCTGACCTCATGTTAGCAGGGTCTACAGACCTGTCCCTGAGAATAAACAGGAAAATATACCTTTATTTTGAGAGAAAGTTGTGGTAGTCCAGGCTGCTCAGAATCCACTAATAGCAGAAAAAGACCTTGAAATTCTGAACCTCCCACCTCCACCTTCAGAGTTCTGAAGTCCCAAGCCTGTGGCACCACACATTGTTTTTATGGTGTGAGGGATGGAACCCGGACTTTTGTGTATGCTGTGTACTCCACTAAGCTACATCCCTAGACCCCCAAAATGAGTGGACGCTACTCCCACATGAATTCTTTCGGGGGGGGGGGAGAGAGAGAGAGAGAGATCGATCATGCACATCCACAGCACACATGTGGAGATCAGGGGACAGCCTCAAATGTTGGCCTGGCTTGAGACAGGACCTCTTGTGCTGTGGAATAATACTCTTGTACACTGTAAAGATTTGTCACTTGTATTGTTTGATAAAATGCTGATTGGCCAGTAGCCAAGCAGGAAGTATAGGCAGGGCAACCAAAGAATTATGGGAAGGAGAAGGGCAGAGTTAGGAGTCACTAGCCAGATGCAGAGGGAGCAGGTGATGAACATGCCATGCAAATAAAGATACCACCACATGGCAGAGCATAAGTAAGGATTATAGGTTAACTTAAAATGTAAGAGCTAGTTAGCAATAAGCCTGATCTATTGGCCAAGCATTTATAATCTATATAAGCCTGTGTGTTTATTTGGGACAGGAGGTTAGGACAGAAAATGTCCGTCTACATATTGCACCCAATGTGCGGTTCCAGCTGATGCATAAATCTAATTAATCTTATCAATAAAAACCAGGGGTCAGATATTGAGGTAAAAACCTGAAAGATCAGAGAAGCAGGGGAGCAGCCAACAGTGTGGCTTCCTACTTCTTCCATTCCTCCCACCAAAAGGGCTGAGATCCCGTCTCAGCCCCGCCTTATCACTTCCTGTTTCCTCTCTGTACAGTCTTCCAAAACTCTATGGTTAACTAGTGGCTAGCTCTGCCCTCTGACTACAGGCAAGCCTTATTTGTCAGAACTCAAACAAAATACCACACAAGACTCTTGTGTTTCTTCTCTCTTGGTTTTCATATTTTACTGAATGAGCCATCTCCCCAGCCTAAGTGGGTAAATTTAAATAATTAATTATATTTATTTCTTGGTTTTTTGAGACAGGATTTCTCAGTGTAACCTTGGCTGTCCTAAAACTCTTTCTGTAGACCAGGCTGGCCTCAAACTCAGAGATCTGCCTGCCTCTGCCTCCCAACTGCTGGGATTAAAGGCATGTGCCACCACCACTGCCCAGCTATATATTTATTTTTTAATTGTATGTGTATGGGTGTTTTGCCCGCATGCGTGTACAGTGCCTACAAAGGTCATTAGCATATCAATGATGTGTGCAGCTGTCAATAATATATTTTTATTATTCCCCTAATGGAAACCTTATAACCATTAGCAGTCACCTGAAGTCTCCCTGCTTCATCCATGGCTGTTTGCATTCCTGGTGTTGACTATTCTGTACATTTCTAGCTTTGTTTTTTTTACCAGTTTTGTTATTGTCATTGTTTCTAGCCTTTTTAAAAAAGTATTTGTGTATGTGTGTGAACATTTTACCTGCATGCATGCCTGGTGCCCAAAGAATTCAGAAAAACAGCATTGGATCCCTTTTGGAACTAGGGTATAGACCATTGTGAGTCACCACATGGGTTTGGGATTCAAATCCTGGTCCTCTGCAAGAGCAACAAATGAAGTTAATCACTGAGCCATCTCTCCAGCCCCCCCATGTACTTATTTTATAAATTGTGTGTGTGTGTGTGTGTGTGTGTGTGTGTGTTTACGTGTACCAGGCTTTCTTTCTTGGGCCACCAACCAGCTTCCAAATTATAACAGAGATTTATTATTAGTTATGAATGATGCTCGACTTTAGCTTCGGCTCATTTCTTGCTAGCTCTTATAACATAACCTGTTCCTCTTCATCTATATTTTGCCTCGGAGGTTTTACCTTTTTTCTTTCTGTATGTCCTACTTTCCCACTTCTTACGTCTGACTTCTGGCCCCAGGTATGTTCCTCTCTTCCTCCTCCTCCTCCTCCTCTTCCTCCTCCTCCTCCTCTTGTCTCTAGATTTCTCCTACTACTTTCTCTTTACCTACCAGCCCTGCCTGTCCCTCTCCTGCCTGGCTATTGGCCGTTCAGCTTCTTATTAGACCAATCAGGTGCCTTAGGCAGGCAAGGTGACACAGCAACACGTCTTTCCATAAATACACACATGTCCTCACATTGTTGAACAAATGCAGCATAAACGAATGTAACACCTTTACACCGTTAAAGTAATAGTCTCCAGTATAAACAAATGTAACAAATCTTTGCCTAGTTAAAATGCTATTCCACAACATCTGTGTGGGGATATGTGTGTGAGAGAGAGACCTGTGGGGGTCAGAGGACTGCTCTGGGGTTTGGTTGTCTCCTTCCACCAGAGTCTAGCTGTGGGTCCTTAAGTTCTTTGGCAGCCAGTTTACCCACAGCCATCTTGCCAGCGCTGATTCTGGCTTCAAGAAACCCTGCAGCCCATGCTACCTTGGAACTCATGTAGTTCAAGCCACCCTTGAAAACTCAGCAATTCTTGCTTTCCTGGGCCCTAGAGTTACTGTGTGAGCCACATCACGTGGTTTATTCTGGTCATATGAATGGATCATGCACCGTACACTAGTCTCTTTAATGAAGCATAGCATCTTGAGGGTTCTATACTGTAGCACATGCCTGACTTTTGTTACTTTCTGTGGCTTATTAATACCCATTTTGTGGGTACACCAGCCTTTCCTTACAAGACCCAGAAAGAAGTTCAGCAATGGTGTTTTATGCATGGGTAAACTGAGGCTAGATGAAAGTATTGGCCAAGCTAGGGAGGTAGGCTTTAAGGATCTCAAAGAATCTGCCATGGTGGCACATGCTTGGTATCCTAGAACTCGGGAGGCTGATGGGAGAAGATTGTAAGTTTAAGGCCAGCCTGAGTTATGTTTCAAGACCCTATGGGCACTTTTTCTTATATTTTTTGGTTGTGAGCCTACTCGTTAATGTCTGAGCTATCTCTCCAGCCCCCTAGGGCACTTTTTTTTTTTTTTATCTCAGAGATAATATCCAAGATCTGTATGTCCTTGAGCAGGTCACTTTATGGTGGTGACATGATGCTTAGACCTCAGTTTTTGCAGGAGGTAGAAGCTGAGTGAGGAACAGGTAGAAAGAGGTCTCAGCATTATTTGTCAACATGGTACAGCCTTTGGGGGGAGGAAAAGGAAGATGCAGTCTCGGGGGCGGGCTAACACTGGTGCTGGGAACAATGTGGACATGCTCAGAGAAGGCTTTGGAGGTTTCGTCACCTATTGAAAGACCCCAAACCCGGGGCTGGAGAGATGGCTCAGCGGTTAAGAGCACCGGCTGTTCTTCCAGAGGACCCGGGTTCGATTCCCAGCACCCACATGGCAGCTAACAACTGTCTGTAGTTCCAGTTCCAGGCAAACACCAGCGCAAATAAATAAATAAATAATAAATGAATAAAGTTAAAAAAAAAAAAAGACCCCAAACCCAAAACAGCACAAATTTTCCACAAGGGTTAGGGTTAATTTTCCACAAGGCCAGCTAGCAAGAGGTCAACATGAGGGCAAGCCTCATTAGACCCATGAGCTGCTAGCTGAAGGCCATTTGGCCAATTAGCAGGAAGTCATATTGCGGGCAAGCTTCAGTAAATCAAGAAACTGACAGTTAGGAGTCCTTTAAAAAAGATAAGGAAGGCCACGGGAGGGTGAAGAGACCGGGAGTGTCTAATCTTAACACAAACCAGATGTTCACAGCACCTCCAGGATCAAAACCTTTACAACCTTGCCCCATAGCTGAACCTTGTATATAATTTGCAGCATTACCCTTTAGTGGAACTTTGTATGTAGATCAAAGTAGCCAATGAAACCCCCTTTTTTTCCATATAAAAGGAGATTGTTCTTTGTGTGTGCGCGCTCAGTTAGCTGAAGCTGCTGATCGCCCGCAGGCACCTGTGTGAGTATTAAAAAACTCATGTTATTTACAGCCAGTGATCTGTGTCGGTTCTTGGGGCTGGGGTCTCCTCTAAGGGTCTTTCACTATGACCTGGACGGAATGAAGAGGGGAGGGGGAGTCCCAGACCAAACAGCAGGTTAAAGGGCCCAGAGACAGAAGCAGGAAGATGAAATGCATGGACCACAAAGTCAAGTACACAAATCCTGAATGAATCCCTGAACCGTCATCCCTACCTGACCCTGCCTAATGTCCCTCTGTTCACCCCCCAGACAATGGCAGCAGCCAGGGTTAGGGATCAGCTAACCGGATCCTCCCAGAGTCCTCTGTCTTGTTTCTAGGCGACATGCAGGAGAAACTTCCAGAGTCCTTTACTTCCCACAGATCCTGTCAATGGCTGCTCACATGCTTAAGATCCCTGCCATCTTTGCCACACCCAGGAGGCAAGCTAGGGCGATGTTAATGTGCTAACAACAGGTCCATGTGGTGTGGCTGCCTGCTCTTCTAGAAGGTAAGAAGGTCATACTGTGGTGTAGGTGTACGTTAGAACCATCAGGTGCACTGTCCATGTGTCATATTTTTTAAAGTTTATTTATTTATTATGTATACAGTGCTCCGTCAGCCTGCAGATCAGAGGAGGGCACCAGATCTCATTCTACATGGTTTTGAGCTACCATGTGGTTTATGGAATTTGAACTCAGGACCTCTGGGAGAACAGAGCTCTTAACTACTGAGCCATCTCTCTAGCCTCATGTCACATTGTTGTATGACAAATGTTTACTGAGGATCCCAACACTCAGACTTCTTACCCAACCCAGAAAAGTAAACGTACTACAACCAATGTAACCATTGTACCAATGTCAAACAGTAAACCAACGAGTTTCTTAGTTTATTTAATTTTATGTGTTTTAGTATGGGGGTGTCAGATCTTCTGGAACTGGAGTTACAGACAATTGTGAATTGCCATATAGGTGCGGGAATTGAACCCAGGTCTTCTGCAGGAATAGCCAAGTGTTCTTTTTTTTTTTTTTTAACTTTATTTATTATTTATTTATTTGCCTTGGTGTTTGCCTGGAACTGGAACTACAGACAGTTGTTAGCTGCCATGTGGGTGCTGGGAATCGAACCCGAGTACTCTGGAAGAGCAGATGGTGCTCTTAACCGCTGAGCCATCTCTCCAGCCCCCCCTTTTAATATTTATTTATTACGAATACAGTGTACAGAAGAGGGCACCAGATCTCATTATAGATGGCTGTGAGCCACCATGTGGATGCTGGGAATTGAACTCAGGTCCTCTGGAAGAGCAGTCAGTGCCCTTAACCTCTGAGCCACCTCTCCAGCCCAGCCAAGTGTTCTTAACCACTGAGCCCCATGTGTGGTCTCTTGTTTACTCCTGAGTCTCATGGAGCCTTCCCCTCCTACCTTGAGGGAATGTTTCAGTTGAAAGGAAATTGCCCTACAACACAGATGCAGCACAGTATAAATTCTTACCCTCTCCTCCTGCTCTGTCCTGTACAGTGAGATGAACTGGTTGATGCTCTGGATAGCATGCCATAGAGTGGTGTCTTCCTGTCTACCAGTGAAATACTGATTCTCCAACTGGTGAAGGATGCAGCCCACCCACAGTTCAAGGAGGTAAAGGCCCCCATGCTTGCCCTTCTCTGTCTCCCAGGCATAAAAGAATATTTCCTTTCTTCTTTTTTTTGGGGGGGGGGGTAGTTCTTTTGTGCCTTTTTTTTTAAGTTCTATTTTGTTTTATTGTATGTTTTGTCTGTAGTATGTCTGTATTCCACTTGTGTGCCTGGTGCTTGGTGCCCTCAGAGGCCAGAAGAGGGCATTGGATTTCCTGAACTGGAGTAATAGATAATTGTGAGCCATCATATGGGTACTGGAAATCAAATCTGGGTCCTCTGGATGGGCAGCCACTACTCTTAACTGCTGAGCCAAGAAACCAGCCCCTGCCCCGGGGGGGGGGGGGTGTCAAAGGCAGGGTTTCTGTGTGTAGCCCTGGCTGTCCTGGAGCTTGCAGGCTGGCCTTGACCTCTCAGAGATCTGCCTGCCTCTGCTTCCCAAGTGCTAGGATTAAAGGCATTCACCAAGACTCTCATCCCCCTTTTTTTAGACAAGGCCTCATATAGCCCTGGCTAACCTAAAACTTTCTTTTTTTAAAAAAAAAAAAAAAAAAAACTTTATTTATTTATTTATTTATTTATTTATTTATTTGCCTTGGTGTTTGCCTGGAACTGGAACTACAGACAGTTGTTAGCTGCCATGTGGGTGCTGGGAATCGAACCTGGGTCCTCTGGAAGAGCAGACGGTGCTCTCAACCGCTGAGCCATCTCTCCAGCCCCCACCTAAAACTTTCTATGTATCTTGGAATGACTTTGACCTTCTGATCCTCCTACCTGTACTTCTCTGTGCTGAAATTACATCTGTATACCACCAGGCCCATTATTTTAAAAGAAGATATTTGTTTTACCTGCATGTATGTCCGTGGACCACATGCACACAGTGCCTCCAGAAGCCAGAAGAGGACATCAGATCTCCCTAAAACTGGAGTTCAGTCAGTTTTGAGCCACCGTGTGTGTGTGTGTGTGTGTGTGTGTGTGTGTGTGTGTGTGTGTATGTGTGTGTGTGTATGAGTGTGTTTGGTCAGAGGACATCTTTTAGGAGTCAATTTTTTCCTATCTTATGGGTTCTGGGGATTGAATTCAAGTGGTTAGATTAGCATGGGCTAGCATGGGCTAGCATGGGCTAGAATTGTTGAGGCATCTTGCTGGCCCTCTGGTTTTTGTGTTTTGGTTTGGTGTTTGGTTTTTTAAGACAGGGTTTTCCTGTGTAGCTTTGGCTATCCTGGAACTTGCTCTGTAGACCAGGCTGGCCTCGAACTTAGACATTCACCTGCATCTGCCTCTTGAGTGCTGGGTTCCTTTAAATATACATATATAGATTTCTTTGTTTCAAAAGCCAATCCAAGAGATCTGGGGAGGTGGCCCAGTAGGCAAAGTGTTCACTGTAGAAACATGAGGATCTGTGTTTGGATCCCAGAATCCACATAAAACTGAGTTTTGCAGAGAGAAGACAGGAGGATCCCTGGTTCAATGAGAGACCTTGTCTCAAGAATGAAGATGGAAAGCAGTTAAGAAAAAAGAAATATGGCTCAGGGGTTAAGAACATGGGCTGCTCTTCCAGAGGTCCTGAGTTCAGTTCCCAACAACCTCATGGTGTCTCACAACCATTTATAATGAGATTTGGTGCCCAGGCAGAACACAGAGAGAGAGAGAGAGAGAGAGAGAGAGAGAGAGAGAGAGAGAGAGAGAGAGAGAGATCTGCCTTTATATTCTGGCCTCCATGCCCACAAATACAGGTGAACCAGCACAGACATTCATACATAACACACCATGCACATACATGTACGCGAGCACACACAATGTTGATCTAGGGCTTGGGATATAGTTCAGTAGAGGTCTTGGCTAGCATTCAGGAAGCCCTAGGTTTGATTACCTAGTACAACCCAAACTGAGTATGTTGGTGCTCACCTGGTACATCACTCCTTTTCTTGCTTTGTTTTTGATGTAGGGTTTTACTGTGTAGCCCTGGCTAGCCTTTGGAACTTTATATGGAGACTAGGCTATCCTCACCAGGACCTACCTGCCTCTGCCTCCCCAGGTCTGAAATTAAAGATGTGCACCACCACAACCTGTTGTAGCACTCTTGAGGTGCAAACAGGAGAGTTATGCTTGGCTACGTGGTCAGTTTGAGTAGTGCTCTGTTGGATCCGTTAAAAAAAAAAAAAAAAAAAAAAAAAGTCAGTTCATGTTTATTAACAGTATAACCTGGAGCGCGATTGTAAAGAGTGGTAACAGGTAAGTTTAAACACGAGGCCAGGAAGTAGCTGGAGCAAAGGCCAAGAGTAAGAGCTGAGTTTGCCTTATCCCAAGAATTGTGTGCGGCCAATGCTGGCAGGCTGGGGGAGGAGAGGGAGCCTTGTTTTAGGAAGGATTCCAAGTTTAGCAATAGCCCAGCCATCGTGGTGCCCCCAAGGCTGGGGCAGTCTGGGGATGTTGCTACTGTAGCGTAGCTGTCTAGCATTGGCACGGCCCTGGGTTCTAGTCCAGCAACACCAACATCAACATAAAGTAAAGAAAACCCATGTGGGTACAGCGTTTGCCTCATTCATAGAGCCCAAAGTGCACAAGGTAGGAGTCAGCTCCCTCTTAGAGAAGACTACTCAAATGCTTTGGGGTTTATTGTCTTCTTGCCAGGAAATCCCAGAGGTGACTAGGGCTTCGAGGAAGAGCTAGAAAGACACCTCTTTGTTCCTAAAATCTATTTTAAAATATCTTAATAAACTTCAGCTATGCTTCATTTAAAAGAAAAAGAGTTGGGAGCTAGCCACCATCAAATTGATACCTTAGAAGGATAGCCAAGGGATTACATGAAGGGGCCTGGAACAGAAGAGAGACCAACCAGTAATGGGACTTAACTGGGAAGAGGCAGTGGGGATTCAGGACTTTTTGGGTTTGGGGGTTTGGGGGTGAGGGGGTAGTTTTCTGGAGATAAACTTGGGTGAACTTGCTGATTGACAGAAGTTTGGCTGGTTACTCCTCTTCAGTCAAGAGGGACTTGTGTGAATGAATTGAGAGAGTTCATGGTTAGTTTGGGCCTGCGTAGGAGCTGAGGGTTTAAAGCAGTAAGAGAAAGAAAAGATTAATGATGAGGAATATGTGGGCAAGAGATCCCAAAGTAGATACATCCACCCTTTGTGATCCAAGGCAACAGAGCCGACCAACATGGAGGTGGCGTGTAGCTCAACCTGGCAAGTGTGAAGAAGAGGCCACCAAGATAACTTTTAAGTGGTTGACTGGAAAGTGGTTGATGCTGTCAGAATAAAAAAAAAGAGAAGAAGAGGTGTTCCTGAGATTCGAGATCATGAAGCTAGGGGAAGCGGTTCTTGACTTCTTGATCTCCTCTTCCTGCAGATCCAGAAGATCATTAAGGAGCCAGTCCCAGACATCGGACTGCTAAGCTTCTTCCAAGGCAAGAACAACCCCCTGTTGCTGAACTCCAAGCCCTGACTTGAAGAAAGGACCCACCCACCCTCCTTGTCACCCAGACTTTGATGGATGCCTTTTCCTTCATCCATGGATCCCAAGAGTGGTGCAGTCCGCCAGGAGAACCGCCCCCGTGGGAGAGGAGGCGTGGCTTTGCCTTCTTATTGGACAGCCAGTTCCGGAAATGCAAATGATACTCTTGGAGCTGGGTGGGAATTGGCTGAAGGAAAAGTGGAGGCGGGGCTGGGCCCCGGGCCACTTCACGGAGCGGGAAAAGGAGGGGGAAGGAATGTCACTACTGGGACCTGGTCTCAGAGAATAAACATTGATGTGGCTGAGGACCGAACCATTATTGGGCTTGGGGGGCATCACAGGGGCTACAGGGGTCTGTGGGAGGAAGAAAGTGGGGTCTCCTCCAAGTGGGGTGGGGGAGGTGCCTCTTTCTGAGCTCCAAGCCGGTGCGAGACATAGGCGAGGGCTGGGCGGCCACATCTGCACTAGTGCCGGTGCGCATCTGCACGAAAACGAGCTGCCGGCCAGGGTCCCCGCCACGCTGCCTGCCGCCCCCACCCCCATCGGCGCGCGCGCGCGCCCAGCCCCGCTGGCCGACAGACACGCGCTCGCGCTGCCTCCTTTGGCTGGCCCCCACGCTGCCACCCCCGATTCCCCGAGGGTCCCGCATCCGGAAAGTGAGGTGAGCGCATCCGTACCTGGTGAGGAGGGGGAAACTGAGGCACGGGGACAAGGGAGGGGTGAATAGGGAGGAAGGGACAAGTATGAATGGATGGATAGACTGGATGGACAGTTGCTGCTCAGTGGTTCCTACTCTCCTAAGACGCAGAATTCTGCAGCCCCTAGGAAATCAATGTTGTAACTCTACATACGCCCCCCCCCAACCTCCACCGCGTCAGACCCTCACCCAAGATTTTCAGACTTCTTCCCCAGCCTTGGGAGCCCTTACAAGGCATTCTATGTCCACCAGGGATGCACGGACCAGTCCGATCCCATTGACAAGCAGACTCACCCACCCTACCAGCACAGCGGATTCCTGGCAGCCCAGCCCCCTCCCAAAAGGCCTGGCACCAGTCACCTATCCCAGTATACCCTCCCCGGGGACCTAGGAGTCCCAGCATCCTCCGGAGCCCTTTGGGACATGGGCTCCGGAGCCCCGGCCCCCGCCTTCCGGATCCAGGTGTCCCCTCCGCACACCCAGCCCGAAGCCTGCGTCTCGAGGCCGCGCTCGCGTCGCCATGGCAACGGGAGTCTATTTTGCGCCGGGAACACACAGCTCCCTCCGCAGCGGCCCCCCACCCACCCTGCTTAAGAGTTGGGGGCTCATAGGACGGGAGGACAATGCCGTGATGGGGATCAGACACTTAGAATTCTGAGACAGAAACCTGGGACAGGCATGAAGAGATTGAGACCTCCTGAGAGGAACTGGGTGTGGAGACTACAGGGAGGCTACAGATCCAGGCGGGGGAGGCTGGGGATGGAGGCCCAGACAGAGATCCGGGATGGAACCCTGGACAGGCACAGAGATACAGAGGGATGGAAACAGAGTCGGGTTAGAAGGAGAGAGCAAACACCCGGCTGGATGGAGGCAGGGGTCCTGACAAGAAGCTGGATAGAGTCTCGAGGCAGGGGCCCCAGAGAGCCCAGATAAGGTGCTGGAGAGGCATCCACTCTATCCTCTGACAACGATGCGGGGGATCTTTTCTTGTAGCCAGGACCCGCTCCTCCTCCCTCAGCTTCTTCTACAGGTCCTCAGTCCTGCTTGCTTTCCACATTCCTACCTCAAACTGCCTTTCTAAACCCTGAGATTCCTAGGAAGCCCCTCCACTTTCTGTCTAACCCCCTGCCCTGATCTGCTCCCCACCACCACCTCCGCAGCTGCCACCTGCAGATCCCACTCAGGCCATTTTAGAGGATCTGGTCCTTGTTGGTAGTGCGCTCTCCATCTCTGGGTCTCACTTCTTTCTCATCCACCCCCCTCCCCTCGCCGCGCGCCCCCGGGCCTCTGTTCCTCTCTCTAGGTCCCCCACTCTCTTTCTGTATCTACTTCCCATCACTATCCAGCCTTATGGTACCACCTTCTGTGGGTTTGTTTCTATCTCTTTCCTGGCTGGCTGTCTCTGTCTTCCTCTTTGCTTCCATGTCCCGCTCTTCCTGGATCCTGTTCCCCCGTCTCTTTCTTCCTCGCCTCTCAGGCACCATCACCACCACCTGCTGCTGTTCTCTGCAAGGACCCTCAGGAGGTACTCTGATCAACGGAACCCAGCCCACTTGTCCCATCCTAGCCAAGGTTCTCCACCCGCAGCTGGCAGGGATGGGATATAACTTGTTGGGGGCTTCCTCTCCCCAGCTTGCCTTCCTTTCTGTGTACCTTGTATCTCTCAAATCCTGAGCTGAATTTGAGAAGCAAGCAAGGTGCACCAGCAGGAAGAACCTGGGATTTGGGGCCTCCCTTTCCACCTACCCCCTCTGACTGTGGAGGAGGACATTGACTTGTGAGTGAGATCTAGAGGTTGGGGGCGTATAGAGCTGGGGGCGGGGTAAGGGGATGGGGCGGGGACGAAGGCGCCACAGGAGTTCTCACAAGCCAGTTGCAGATTCTGCACAGCTGAGCCAGAGTGCTCTTGCACCTATAAGGATGCATGACAGAGCTAGGATGCGTGTACATGCTTGACTGCCTGCCTGTTTGCCTGCCGCCTGCCTCCCCAGTGCAGGGAGCTATCTTGGGCTGTAATGTCACTTGCTGTACCTTGAAATCTGAGTCTTGGGCACCGATGACTAAAATGCATGCAAATGTGTGTATATCCATGGAGAGTGGTGTGTGTGTGTATGTGTGTGTGTGTGTGTGTGTGTGTGTGTGTGTGTGCACTCACACTCACATGCATGGTCTGGAAGGAGGTATAGGCGCATGACCAGGATAACAATGAGTGTCCTTGCTTTGGGACCACTGCTTACGCATCCTGTGGTCTGTATTATGGCTCAGTTCTGTGATGAGTCTGGGCAGTGTTGTGTGAGGAAAACAGAGAATCCAGTCCCCTTGTCCCCAGTGTCTGCACTGGCTGCCGCATCTACAGATGGTTGTCCTCTGTCAACTCACAGCCCTTGAGCAAGGAAGACAGCTGCCTTCCGCCCCATCAGCCCAGATGGCTTTCATTCTTCCAGCCAGATTCCCATTGTACATGTCAGTGCTCAAAGAATGAAGAGACCTATATCACTGCGCCTGCCATTCTCAAGAAGACTGGCTCTCTAGGTGTCTCACCTTGCTTCTCTGTGGAGACCTAGGTTCACAGCCTAGCCCCAAGTCCGGGCACTATGGGGCTTAGAGAACCAATAGGAGGTCTAGGAATATTGTTCTCATCTTGGGGGTGGGAGGGTAGGAGGGAAATGACTAGCCACCTCTCATACTTGTTTCAATATTTTCCAAGATATAAATGTTCTCCTGAGCATTGACATGTATCAGATACTGCTTCTGAGTGCTGGAGAGAGGATGTTCTAGTCTAGGCGTGAAAGGCAACATGTGCATCCTGTGACAAACCCACAAAAGCTCTGGAAGATACCCAGCAGGGCAGGGAACCCCAGGGAGTCTGGAGCTTGCTGAGGTGACTGTGAGTGGAGCTGAAGGGAGAAGGCAGGACTGCAGGATCTGCCAAACAAAGCAGCAGCTAAGGGAGAAAAAGTAGAGAGTTCTTGGGCATGACCCTAGAACAGCCTAGAGAAACTACTCTCAACCGGTGGGATGCAACCCCTTTGGGTTCACAGGGGTCACGTAAGACCATTAGAAAACAGATATTTACATAACAACTCATAACAGTAGCAAACTTACAGGTAAGAAGAAGCAACTAAAATAATTTTATGGTTGAGGGGTCAGCACAACATGAGGAGCTGTGTTGAAGGGTCACAACATTAGGAAGGTTGAGATCGGCTGTTCTGGGGGGTGGGGGGAGAAAGGGCTGGCACTCCAGGAAGGGTAAAAATGGACTGAAGAGAGACAAGAAGTCAAGACTCAGTCTACACGGGGAAGCTGTTGGTGTCATCTGTCCATTTTTGTTTGTTTTTAAAGACAGGGTCTCATGTAGTCACAATTAAGCTCGAATTCACTACGTAGCTAAGGATGACTTTGAACTCTGACCCTCCTGCCTCTCCCTCTCAAGTGCTGGTGTGAGAAGCAGAAGCCACCATACCAGCCTACATTAAAAAAAAAAATCGGGGGGCTGGAGAGATGGCTCAGCGGTTAAGAGCACCGTCCGCTCTTCCAGAGGACCCGGGTTCGATTCCCAGCACCCATATGGCAGCTAACAACTGTCTGTAGTTCCAGTTCCAGGCAAACACCAAGGCAAATAAATAAATAAATAAAGTTTAAAAAAAAATCGTGGAAGGATATGGTTAGATGTGGTAACTCACACTTTTAATACTAGCACTTGGAGGCAGAGGCAGGCAGATCTCTGTGAATTCAAGCCAACACGATCTTCATAGGAAGTTTTAAGCCACCCAAGGCTACAGATAGTACAACACTGTAAAAAAAAAAAAAAAAAAAAAAAAAAAAAAAAAAAAAAAAAAAAAAAAAAAAAAAAAAAAAAAACACTCAGAAAAAAAAATGATGGAAACAGATGCGAGACCCACAACCAAACACTAGGCAGAACTCTAGAAATTTCCACAGAAGAGGGGGAGGAAGGATTATGAGAGCCAGGAGAGCAAAGGACACCATGAACAAAATCCCACAGAATCAACCAACCTGGGCTCATAGAGACTGAACTGAAAACCAGAGAGTGTTGCATGAATTCTAGTTGGTGTGTAATGAAAACCCAGAGCCAGAGGCAGGGTACGTGCTATCTTGACTGGTCGCTTGTACTGAATGCTCAGTTTCTGCCTTCTCCTTCCTTTAATATCTTTCTTCAGCCCAAGCTATTTTACTTCCTGGTTCAACTCTGTATCATAATCCTAGAGTTAGGATTAAAGGTGTAATGTACCCACCACGCTTTGCTCTTAGGCCTTGAACTCATGGAAATCCAGAAAGATCTCTGTCTCCTGAGTGATGGGATTAAAGGTGTGGATCACCACTCTCTGACCTTCCAGGCTTGACTGTGGGTGATGCTGTCCTCTGGTAGTCCAGGCTGATTTTATTAAATATACAATATATCACCACAAGAGAGTTTGTGTGGGACTGACCTAGGCCCCTGCCCGTGTTAGTTGTGTAGCTTGATCTTCTTGTGGGACTCGTAGCATTGAGTGTCTCTGTCTCCTGCTTTGGGGACTCTTTCCTCCACTAGGTTGCCTCATTCAGCCTCAATAGGAGAGGAGGTACCTAGTTTTACGGCAACTTCATACGCCACGACTGGCTAATATACACGGGAGGCCTGCACTTTTCTGAAGAGAAACAGAGGAAGAGTGGGAGGGGAGGAAGGGGCTGGGAGGAGAGAGTGGAACTTTATCAGGCTGAGAATTAGTTAATTAAAAATTAAAAACCATAAAATTTACATTAAACCCCTTTAAAATGTACAAGTCAATGATGTCTGGTATATTCCCTACGTTGTGTGATCTCTTTTATCTAGTTCCAAAACATTCTCTTCTAATTCTTTTAATTTAGTAGAGTGTGTGTGTGTGTGTGTGTGTGTGTGTGTGTGTGTGATTCACATACAGAGATCGGAGAACAGTTTCTGCCAGTCCCTGTTTTACTTTCTACCCTCTGGAACCCAGGAGACCCAATCGAGGTTGTCAAACTTAGCAGTATGCACCTTTACCCACCGATTCATCTTGCCTTCTCTAGTTCCAGAACATTCTCATCAGTGCAAAAGGAAGCCCTCTATGTACAAAGCCATCCCTTCCTTCCAGCTTCAAGATATAAGTAACAGGATTTCCGTCTGTGTGGGTTTGACTGTTGTGGGTATTTCATATAAGTGAGCTCATGTACTGCATAATGTTTTATGTATGGCTATTTTCACTTAGCACAATGTCCTCAAGAATCCCCTGTGTTGTAGCATGTGTGGCCACCCTTGTGACTTCTTTTCAAGGCTAAATAATAGTCTACTGTATGGATGTACCACATTTATTTATCCAGTCATCTGTTTTCCTGCTTTCTGTCTATTATGCATAGAGATACTATGCATGCATCTCGTATGCTCATGTGTATTTAGTTCTTTGCTGGTT
Organism: Sigmodon hispidus; assembly: GCA_004025045.1. Taxonomy (NCBI): domain Eukaryota; kingdom Metazoa; phylum Chordata; class Mammalia; order Rodentia; family Cricetidae; genus Sigmodon; species Sigmodon hispidus. Next base: position 727 of record PVIH01021146.1, on the reverse strand, counting down.
CCTATGGTAACTTACAATTAATTTGTGTGTGGTATTTGGGACTAAACCCTAAGCCTCTAGCATGCTATGCAAGTGCTCTACCAGTGAGATGTATGCCCATTTGTCTTTTTTTTTCAGTCAGGGTCTTGCTAAACTGGCTGGGCTGGCCTTGAACTCACTATGTACTGGAGCAGGTGTTGAGCTCGTGAGCTTCCTGCCTCAGCATTCCAAGCAGACTGGATGGCAGACTTATGCCACCACATCTGACTGTTTAATTTTTTATGCATCTCTAAACTCTTTGACTATTGTGAACCAAGCCACTTTTAAAGTACCCTTTAAGCACCCAATTTGAGAGCACCCAGTAAGCAGTAAAATATTCTAGGCTAGAATTCAGGGAAGAGGTAATCTAACAATGCTAAAAGGTAAAGTCGAAGGCCAGATGTGGACATACACTCAAAAGGTAGAGGTGGGATTGGAAGTTCAATGCCATCCTTAGTGAGTTTGAGGCCGGCAAGGACTCTGTGGATTTTGTTATAATAAAACCAAGCAGGGGCTGGGGAGATGGCTCAGCAGTTAAGAGCATCGTCTGCTCTTCCAGAGGACCCGGGTTCGATTCCCAGCACCCACATGGCAGCTAACAACTGTCTGTAGTTCCAGTTCCAGGCAAACACCAAGGCAAATAAATAAATAAATAAAGTTTTTTTTTAAAAAAAAAAAAAAAAAAAAAAAAAAAAAAAAAAAAAAAAAA
>PVIH01021145.1:0-30484 GCA_004025045.1 Sigmodon hispidus | reverse complement strand
CCTCTGGTCAGGGTTCGAATCCGCCCCTCAGAGACCCCTGCAGTTAGTTTGCTCAGTTCACTCAGTTCGGGGTCGCGGTAGGGATCCTTGCAGATACCCTCAGCAGCAGCAGGAGCTGTGGGTGTGGCCAGGTGCAGAGTTCAGCTGCCCCTGCTCCAGAGTGCGCTGGGACGCCGCAGAGAGCACAGGTCCCGGTCGCTTCTCCCCTTTTAAATGGCTGTTAACACTTTTTCAGTGTTGCTTTTAAAATTATCATTATTTCAGATAAGTCCTCCCAGAGAAACTTACAAGGAACCAGATACATTTTCAATGTCTCTACTCACTCTTTTAGGTGACCTAGACTAAACCTGTAACCCTAACTTATCTCTGCTCGGGGGAATTTCTCTCTGCCAAGTTCTGAAGATGTGATATAAGAATGAGAAATGGGCATGCTCAGAAGTATACCACCTCTATGTGATGATGGGCCTCTTCTATATGAATTGCACAGATCTATAATGTGAACTAAAAAAGTTTCCTTTAGAGAGACACTGCTTTGTGAATCAGCTCTGTCGCTTCTCCAGCCTGTGAAGCCATGAGCTCACAGCTCTTTATCTTTTGCTTGTGTTTCTTGGCTTTGTCTTGACCAGGGGCTGAGCCCATCAGTCCAGTCACACATCGGAACAGGGAACATGAATGGGAAAGCTGCTCTCGCACTGGATGTGAACATACCCAGATTAATTTAGAAAGCCTTTCAGCCTCTCTATAGTTATCAACGACCCCAAATGTGCATCTGTTTGAGATAATATTCCTTGTGTATCTAGCACCTGCATAGTGATCTCCATGACAATAAACACACAGACTTCTCAGACAGCTGGACACACAGGGATAGATCATCAAGTGGTCCTGGAAGTGGGTCTGCATTTCTAAGTTCTCACATCAGCAGGTCTTATAATTTCCACATTTGTATAAGTGGAACGTGCTGGCAGGGTGTGAAACATTTCATGCATGATCTGAAGGTGAACGATTTGCTGGTGTGATTTATGTCCTGTGTGTACACAATATCCTCTACTTCAGGAAGATGATTTTAAACAATAAGTTAGGGTCTACAAAGGCCTGTCAAAGTTGTATCTGGGAGTTTAAAGCCCACCAAACTCCAGGCTCCAAATTTCCCTCAGATCATCTACTTCTTACATGAGGCTATAGCTGGGGAACCCTCCAGGGACAGCTTCCAGGGTTGGATCTGGAGTGGAGTTCCTTTCTCCCTTTCTGTTCCACTCCACAGAAAGAGGTAATATCAACATGTCTGAGGGATCCTCGTGTCCAGTGCTCACTACTCTAAATCCCAGCACCCCAGGCTCCTGAAGCACTGTTCCTTAGGCCTTACAGCTAACTCAGAGATGGCTTCCTTCACCTTTGTGCATCAAAGCTAAGAAGAAATGGCAAGATAACTCAAAACTGCTGAATTTAAGTATCTTTTTGTATGCAATATCCAACAGTGGAAAAGCATACCCAGATATTTAGAAAGCATTTGTATCCTAACTTAGTTATAAATGACTGAAATGTCATTTTGCATCTGTTTGAGATGATAGTTCTTGGGAATCTGGTACTACATGGCAGATTCTGTGACAATAAACACATAGGCTTGCTATTTGATAGTTGTGTAACTGTGGTTTTCTCCTCCTTCATCCCAGAGGTGAAGAGGTGCCTGCATGCTTCGTGTTCCCCCCACCTCACCAGAAATGAGGGTGAGGGGAAAACAACCAAATGCAAACCACACCAAACAAGGGGAGAAAAATAGTTAATGTGCAATCATAGTGTATTTTGTGCATAATGTGCATCATGGAAACTGCCTGCAGGTTTCTCTGAATTGTCTTTGCCTAGAGGGGTTCAGCGCAACATACCCTGAGTGGCAATACTCACTAATGGCCAGCAGAGGACAGCCACGGCCTCCTAATACAGTGGGAAGGCTCCTCCTGCCATCCGTAAAATAAGCACCGGAAAAGGAGAACTAATGAGATCTTGCTTGCATCTGTAATTTTAGTGCATTCTCCCTACCATGGATAAGTCAATGCACAGTGGGAATAGCTCAGCTTATGCTCTGTAGGACAACCTGGTCGATGCTCAGTCCTGTTGTGTCCTAGCTGTGGCCTGGCTGGACTTAGTTAACCTCAAATGGAGATATTAACAACATCTACTTTATTTATAGGCTTATTGTAAACATGTAACAAATTCATATACATTGTACCTTCGGAACAGAGCCCAGCAAACTGATCTATATTATGTGTGTTGTTGTTGCTATGGTATTATATCAGTCCTCTTGTTTATGTTTCAGAATCCCCGAGAAAGTATCCAAGAAAGAAGCATTATGACCAAAGAAGTAAGAAGTTAGGGCCTGGATGGATTTCAGGCCAGGCCAGGAACTTGTTAAGATGGGTACAGATGTGGCAAGGAGGAGGACAGGGAACTGCATCTAAGGATGGGGGAGGAATGAAGGCAGCCTTGAATTAGTTCCTTTCTTTTCTGAAGTCCTCAGGTAGACCTGAGCTTGGACCACTGAGGGGGTCAGCAGATGCCTGGCACAAGAAGGTCCCCAGGTGAGCAGAGAGATGCTCTTCCCACATGTGTTCAAGCATGAAGCGACTATCTGTAGTTGCGGGATAAGGGGCATCCTCAAGCCTGCCACCTGGGTCCCTTTCCTCTCAGGCTGAGTGGAGGACAGGAAGAGGACATGAATTCTTGGTCACCACACAGTCAGCATGGCAGTGGCTGAGGCCGCAATTGGTGTTCTGGCTCTGGAGCAAAGACATGGAGGTGGTAGGATGGAGTCGGGTAGGGAGGGTTCCACAGCAGGAAGGGAAACTCTCATCTAGAGATGCTGCAGAGACCTCTGGCTCTGAATCTGAGGTAAGCTCTGGTAAGTTGCTTATGGGTGGGAATCTTATATTATCTACTTCTGCATGGTAGCATGGCACATCCTTGCACACTCAACTTCCACATGACTTTATCTGGCCAGTGAAACACAAGTCAATACACACTTCATGATGCTTTTCTCCTTTCCTGGTAGCTGATGGCTGCCCATATTCTTGTGCTCCTATTTGGTTACAATCAGTGCAATGTTGCCCACCTGCTCTTGCTCAGTCAGCCTGTAGTAGACAGGTTATGTGAAGAAGAAACACCACTTTATCCATTGAGTGTTAGGGCTGTGTTGTTACTGTAGCACAACAACTCAGCATGTACTGCCTGACCTCTGTACAGCCCTTTACCACACTCAGTGTTCCTTGCCATATCTTTCATGGCAGCTAACAACAGTCTGTGGTTCCAGGATCTGACACTCTTATACAGTTGTACATGCAGCCATGTCTCTCAAGATATTCTGGCAAGTACTATGACAGGGATGCATCATCTCAGTTTCCAGGTGGTGAAACTGGAATTCCCAAAGCTTTACTATTGAAGGTCCCAGATCAAAGTGACAGAGATGTGCTTTTTATTTGTTTGACAAAGCTGGGACTCAACTTCAAGCCCCAGGACTTCAAATCCTATGCTGTTCTGTCCACTTCTTCTCCCTAGCCTGGAATAACATCCAATAGCCATCTGCACTGAAATGATACCCTGAAACTGGCATACCCAGTGATGCCCAGGAGCAGTGCTATTTTTTGTCCTTGAAATGATGACCATGCAGGTAAAGATGGCTGCTTTCATAGGACCAAGGTCAAAGAGAGATGATGATGCACTGGGTGTCCTATGGCTCACCATTGCCTGGGATGCTCTCTTATCACAATTCAGAAGCAAACATTAAGTGCATCCTCTGAGGTCTCCATGGCTCCAGTTCATCTATCTGTCATGCCTTGTCTACATATCATACAACTATCCTGACCTTGAGGAATTCTCCCCATCTTTACACCCAAACTCTCTTCCTGTCACATTTTTGTGACCTCAAGTCTCAGTCCCTTGGGGCTGTGCTTTCCTAAGTCAGCGAAGGATTCCAGCTAGCCTGTGGCAAGGCTGGAGTCTGCTGTTGACCCTGTGTGTCACGCCTGTCTTTTGATCCAGCTTTCTGCAGGTTGTGTAGGGCAGGGAAACTTCAGAGGACAGGGATCTCAGTGCTGATGACTTTGTTACTCTTCCCATCATACCCTGCATCTGGCAGCCAGTTCCACCAGCCAAGGATGGCTTTCTGCATCTACCCATCCTCCACTGCCCACTTTGAAGGGATCAAAGAGCCCCGTGTGTTTTTCTAATCTCCCTAATCCTTGTCACTATTCCAGCGAGGACACAGGTATCATCACTGCCATTTTTCAGATGAAACGAAGGCCCAGACACTTTTAGTGACAGACCCAAGGTCACCCCTGCCGGCTGGGGGCAGAGATGGGAATGGAACTCAGGGGCTGCCCTCCCAGGCCATCAGCCTCCATTAGACCCTGCTGTCCCGCTGGACTCCCCCTGCAGTTTTAATTGAATATCAGGTTCTTCTTTACTTCCTGCCCGAAACACAACAACAGCTGCCGCTTGCTCTCCTGAGCCGGCTGGCTATACTTCAGTGGTGGGTGAAGCTATGCTGAGATAGAAAGTGGACGAAGCCTTTCAGGATAAAGGGGCCATCAACACGGAAGGTATAAAAGAGATGGCCTAACTGTACTGCTTTTCCTGACTTGCAAATGACATCATGACCATGATGGGGACCAGGCTAAGAGGGAAAACTGCTTGGGAGGGTGAGTATGAGAGTTGAGAGGAGGGAACGTGTGTGGGGGGGGAGGAAGAAGATGCGCTTGCCATTTGGATAAAAATCTTCAGAGATAATATTAGTAGTATAGGCCCAAGGTGTGTCATCAGTAGCCTAGGCTGGGATACCTTCCTTAAGAAGAGTTGTAGAACAGCGAATAAAGATTATCTTCCTCCTATCCAGTCTATTGCTTGGCTCCTGTGACTGTGGTTCAGAAACTCTAGGGTATACAAAATTACCTGGGGTACATGGTAAAAATAATGCTTCTTAGGGGTGATTATAGCTGTCCCCTCAAAAACTACTTGCACAATATGGGGTACATATGGACAACCATAGTTCCGACTAGGCATCCTTTATACATCAGGGTCCCTACAAGCCACCAGTTCTTTGTACTGCCTTCTCCTAGGAGGCAGGGGTCCAGCAAAAGTAATGATGGACACATGGGCCCATACAGGGGAGGTGATGAATGACCATCCAGGGTGAAGAATTTCTGTACCTGTCTTCAATCGCACTACAGAAAGGCTCTTTCTTGTGCAGAATCAATGGTATGGGCCCAGGAGGAGCAGGCTGTGTGTACAGCATCTGGAGGCCCTGACTCTTTGATTGCTTTTGTAGAAGCCACCACCACAGCACTTCCTGAGGCCTGTCTGCAGGCAGAATGAGCCTCCTCCTGAGGTTTCAGTGCCCAGAGGAGATGGGAGGAGAAGGAAGGGACTCTCCTGTCCTTGGAAATCTGAGCGGTTTAGTCTAGGCCAGGAGGAAATTGAAAAACTTCCCAACCAAAACGTTGACTTCCCGAAGAGATAAAAAGAAGCCTGGGGCCATAAATCTGGGCCAGCACCCAGGACCTAGAGGTCAGGCCAGAGGCCAGAGGGGAATCAGCACATCCAGGAGCAAGACAGGCAAGACCCAGGTCCCTGGCCATCAGCTTCCCTCAATGTCAGGCCCTGGGAGCCAAACACAGCACTTTCTCAGTGCCCAGGACTTGGATATTTGTGTTCCCTACACAAGGGGCTGGAGGAGCATTCACCTCAGGCTGCTGGGCCATCTGTCTGCCTCTCCTGCAAAGTACCATTCTCCCTGGACACTAGCTTAGGCAAGTTCCTAAGATTACAGAGAGAAAACACTACAAAAAATTAGTGGCTTGTAGGGACCCTGATGTAAAAAGGATGCCTAGTGGGAACTATGGTTGACCACATGCATCCCATATTTTGCAAGGAGTTTTTGAGGAGACAGCTATAATCACCCCTAGGAAGTCCCGAATTATGACCCAGCAATCCTGAGTTATGCCTCAGGACCCCTGTAGCTGCCATTGGAAGGCTTTCTCATTTTGGTGTGGTGGGTAACATTCCCAAGGCTCCCTTTATCATTCACCTAAACTTAAGAAAATACATAGAAAGTATCCTGGACCTGGTGGCTGTAGTCTCAGCTACTCTGCTTTAAACAGGAGGATGGCAGGTTCACAACCTGCCTAGTAACTTTGTGAGACCTTGTCTGGAAATACAAAGTATCTGGAGAGATTGCTCAGGGGTGGAACATTTGTCTAGGATATGGAAGGCTCTGGGTTCAATCCCCAGCACGGCCTAATGGTCCAAATGCTTTATTCTTTCCTCACTAAACACTATGCATTCCACTAGGTAGGGCAGAAGTCTCTATTCCTACATTTTTTTTTTAAAAAAAAATGTTTATTTTTATTTTATTTGCAGTGGTGTTTTGCCTCGTGTATGTCTGTATGAGAGCATTGGATCCCCTGGAACTCGTTACAGACAGTTGCCATGTGAGTGCTGGGAACTGAACTGGGGTCCTCTGGCAGAGCAGCCAGTGCTCTTAACCATTGAGCCATCTCTCCAGCCTATGATTCTACATTTTAATCACTTTCTACTTTTCTCAGTGATGTAACCACAAAAATTTCCTTTCCTCCAACAAAGAGAGGAAGGACTGGAAAGTTTTACCTAATTTGAACTCAAAGTTTGCTCTCATCATGCACATAGTTTGATGTTAGACAGGCCCCTTAACTTCCCAGGCCTCAAAGCTTTTCTCCTGACATATAGCTGTTAGTTCATTCTGTAAAGCTAGTCAGGAATTTGATTGCCTCTGAAGACCCTGATGTCTGGAGTCCAAAAGGCAGGGGAGGCTGAGCACTCAGTTAATGTGTAATCACTCTTAACACAATGAGACTCAGTTGAAAAGCCTGGGGACATTGTGATGACTGAAAATATAGGTAAACAGAGGAGGGGCATCCTTACACAAAGACCTCATTATCTTCCAGAGTAGCCGTCTCTAAGAGCTCTCTCACATTTGGAAATGCTACAACAAATGGAACAGATCAGGACCAGGTGGAGAACATATCACCTGCTTTGGGTCAGCAGGAATTAATCCTGTGACCTTGGGCAAGGCACCTGCCACCAGGCTCTTGTTTTTATCATGTTCTTGTCTAAGTCACCGGGGAAACAAGCAAACAAAACGCAACATAATATCAACGTTCCTCGGTACTTTTAGGTGTATGGCACTGTTAACAGTACATGTAGGTACATTGTATCACAGTCTTAGAATGGTTTTATCTTGCATGATTGATACTCTGCCCCATAGATAGCCAATACTCACTTGCCCTTTCGCTTAGCCTCTGGCAGCCCCCATTCACATCTCTGTATCTATGAACTTATTTACATTACACACTGCTCAGTTAAATAAAGCAATACTTGTCATTTTGTGATGACTTATTTTACTTAACATTCTCAAGATTCATCGATGGTTTAGCATGTGTGAAGAGTGTCTTTTATTTTATTATTTTATATACATTGGTGTTTTGCCTGCATGTCTGCCTGTCTGTGTGAGTGTGTTGGATCCCCTGAACTGAAGTTATAGACAGTTGTGAGCTGCCCTTTAGGTACCAGGAATTGAAGCTCTGGAAGAACAGCCAGTACTCTTAACTGCTGAGCCATCTCTCCAGTCTCAGCTGCCTTCTTTTTTAATAGTATGTGGATGTAGCAGATTTTCTTTATGATCCACCATGACTAGTAGGTGTCACACTGCAACACATCTGCATGTGTAGAAATTTCTTCTTTTTTTTGCTGCTTGATTTTAATTTTATTTATATGTTTCGTGCCTTCATTACAAGACTTTATGTATACTTCTGTATCACAGGAAATCACCAGTATTTAATTAAGTTGATAACGTTCACAAACTGTTTCTTCACATAAGAAATGAAGACCACTGGACCAGAACAGAAGACAGCAGAGTAATGACAGCAAAATACAAAACTGTATTTTTCTGTGGAGTACAGAAATAGAAGGATGCACAACGTTACAGATGCTACTTGTTTTAAAAGTAATACAGTCCTGCAAGGTACATTTAGTTTTACTGGATTCCATACCTACCTCTGATAAAATGAAGAGTGTAAAGAGAGTATTTTAATGAAATAAGGATTTTTTTTATTTTTGAATAAAGTCTTATTTTTTATCCATGTATCCCCTTGTACAAACTCCCTTCCCCCTCTCGCCCCTCCCAGTCACTCTCTCTTCTCCCTATCTCTTCATCTCTGGCCCAGCAAGGACAGGAGATCCCAAGGTCCCAAAGTAGCTTAGTTCAGCATCCACTCCAGGCAAATACCCTTTCCTCACCCCAACATCAAGACTGGGTCAGGTGTTCCTCTGGAGGGAGTGGGATCCAAGGTGCCAGTCCAAGGTGCTTCAGATCCCAAGCTGTTCAGTGGTTGGGGTTTGCAACTTGAGGGTTCTTTACTTTTTTTTAAAGTCCACTAATGAGTGAGTACATTCCCTGCTTATCTTTCTGGGATTGTGATACCTCCCTCAAAAGGATATTCTCCAAATCCATCCATTTGCCTGCAAATTTTAGGATATCATTTTTTTCTTACTTCTGAGTAGTACTCCATTGTGTAGATGTACCACAGTGTGTTGATCCATTCTTCAGTTGAGGGGCATCTAGGTTGTTTCCAGGTTCTTGCTATTACAAATAATGCTGCTATGAACATAGTTGAGCTTTTGCTTTTGAGACGCAAATGTGCATCTTTAGGGTATATGCCCAAAATTGTATTGCTGGGTCTTTGGGGAGATTGATTTCCAATTTTCTAAGAAATCGCCATACTGCATTCCACAGTGGCTGAACAAGCTTACACTCTCACCAACAATGAAGGAGTGTTCCCCTTGCTCAGCAACCTCTCCAGCATAGGTTGTCATCTGTGTCTTTTATCTTAGCCAATCTGACAGGTGTAAGGTGGTATCTCAATGTTGTTTTGATTTGCATTTCTCTGATGGCTAAAGATATTGAACACTTTTTCAAGTGCCTTTCAGCCATTTGTAATTTTTCTGCTGAGAATTCCCTTATTAATTCTGAACTCCATTTTTTTTTAAATTGGGCTATTTAGGGCTTTGGGCTCTAGATTCTTGAGTTCTTTATATATCTTAGAGATCAACCCTCTATCACTTGTAGGACTAGTGAAAATTTTTCCCATTCTGTAGGCTGTCATTTTGTCCTATTGACAGTGTCCTTTGCTTTACAGAAGCTTCTCAGTTTCAGGAGTATTCATTGTTGTTCTTAGTGTCTGTGCCACTGGTGTTATATTTAGGAAGTGATCACCTGTGCCAATGCATTGGAGGATATGTCTCATTTTCTTTTCTATCAAGTTCAGTGAGGCTGGATTTATGTTGAGGTCTTTGATCTACTTGGATTTGAGTTTTGTGCAGGGTGATAGGCTTGCATTTTTCTACAAACTACCATCCAGTTTTGCCAACACCATCTGTTAAAGATACTACTTTTTTTCCATTGAATATTTTGGGCCTCTTTGTCAAAGATCAGGTGTTCATAGGTTTTTGGGTTAATGTCTGGATCCTCAATTCTATTCCATTGATCCACAAGTCTGTTTTTATGACAGTACCAAGCTGTTTTTATTGCTGTAGCTCTATAGTATAATTTGAAGTTGGGGATGGTGATGCCTCCTGAGGTTCTTTCGTTGAGCAAAATTGTTTTGGAAATCCTGGCTTTCCTGTTATTCCAAATGAAACTGAGTATTGTTCTTTCAAGGTCTGGAAAAAACTGTGTTGGGATTTTGATGGGAAGTGCATTGAATCTGTAGATTGCTTTTGGTAGAATTGCCATTTTTACTGTGTTGATCCTACCTATCCAGGAACATGGGAGATCTTTTCATTTTCTGATATCCTCTTCAATTTTTTTCTTCAGTGATTTGAATTTTTTGTCAAATAGATCTGTTACTTCCTTGGTTATAGTTACTCCAAGATATTTAATGCTATTTGCAGCTATTGTAGACATTTCTTTGAGACTGTTTTCTGTTCTTTTGGATATATATATACTCAGACTGATTGCTGGGCTGTGTGGTAGTCCTGTTTGCAATTTTTTTGAGAAGCCTCTGTTGTTTCTCATTATATTGCAGGGCTGTTGAAGTTCACAGATCTTGCCGGGGTCCCAGTGACTGCACATACTCCTCAGTACTTCTCTTCTGGGTTTTGATAGAGGCTATGTCACTGATGGTAAGTGGTATACCTCCCTGTTGTTCAACTTGTATTTCCTGAATCATCAGTGCTGTAAAAGATACTTTCATATGCTTTTTTGTCCATTTGTGAATCTTTTTGGGGAGTAGATATCTATTCAAACTCTTGTTCACATTAATTAGACTATTTTGTATTAGTGACTTTATATATTTATATTTCTATGAAGTCTGCTTGTTAACCTTATTTAACCTAGTTTGTATTTTTACCCCTTTGACTATTTCCTTCTCTGTGAAATTCTTAGACTGAATGTTGGTTGTCTGTTTTGGCCTTTGTTATATGTGCTTTTGATGTCACATCTAAGTGACCATTGCCTGTTCCAAGTTCATCAGGTTTCCCCCTCTAGGAATTTCATAGTTCAAGTTCAATTTGTTTTCAGTTAATTTTTGCATAGGGGATGATAAGAGTCCATCTTCATTCTTTTTCATGAAGCTATCCAGTTTTCCCAACAACACAGCTCCATTGGTCCATGTCTATTTTTATGTCTGTGCCATACTGTTTCAATTACCGCAACTTAGTGTTATGTTTTTAAGTCAACCAGTGTGTGGCCTGCAGCTTTGCTATTTTCTCAAAACTGCTTTAGTTACTGAAATTCATTAGGATCCATATGAATCTTATTTTTTTTACTTCTGTAAAAAAAATGCCATTGGAATTTTAGTAGGAATTGCATTGAATTTGTAGATTACTGTAGTTCCTATGAAGATTTTTAGCAATATTAATTCTTCTAGCCCATAGACACAGAATGGCATGCATGTTGTATCTTTTATTGATTTACAATTTTATTTGGAGAGAGAAAGAAAGAAATGGGGAGAGAGAAAAAGTGTGTGTGTGTGTGTGTGTGTGTGTGTGTGTGTGAGAGAGAGAGAGAGAGAGAGAGAGAGAGAGAGAGAGAGAGAGAGAGAGAATGTAAGTGGAAGTCAGAGGGAAACTTTCAGAAGCCAGTCATTGCTCTGTCACTGGGTCTTCGGTGTGAACTCAGGTTGTCAGGCTTGATGGCAAGTTCCTTGACCTGGTGAAACAGCCACTGGCCCTATTTGTGCCTTTTTAAAAATGTCTATTGTCAATGTTTGGTGGTTTTTCAATGTACAAATCTTTATTCTCCTTTGATTGAAAATATTCTGTATCTGATTCCTACGGGTGCTACTGTCAGTGGGATTATTTGTCTTAGTTTTTATTTTGGATTGTTACTTGGTAGTGTATAAAATTCAAGTAATATTTTTGGTGTTGATTTTGTGTCCAGTTACTTTGGCTGAATTTGTGTTAGTTCAAATAGTTGTTAGTGTACATAATCCTTAGGGTCCTTTACACATGATCATCTTGTTCTATATGACTGAATATAACTTTAACTTTACTTATCCTGTTCCAATGTGAATGCATTTTAATTTTTTTCTTTTAAAAGGAATGTTTTTTATTAGTTCTTTAGGAAGATCATATAGTTCTTTTTATTATATACTCAATTATCTCTCCTCCCCTAGCCACCTGTGTGCCCCCCTTCCCTCTCTGCCTTTACCCCTACCATTTAGTTCAGTTTGTGTTGGCCTATGGAACCTGACTTAGGATGTGGTCAGTATACTAGAGGTCATATCATTAAACACACACACACACACACACACACACACACACACACACACACAGGCTTTTCCTCTCAATTGCTTACTGTTTCTCAGTTAAGAGTAGGGCTTTTTGCTCACCTCACCTTTCTTCATACTGAAATTTCCTTTGGCTTGAATTTTTGCAGGTCTTGTTCATGCTGTTGCAATTGCTGAGAGTCCACATGTGCAACTGTCCTGTTCTGTCAAAAAAACAAAAGCAGTTTACTTGGTACTGTCTACCACCTTTGAATCTCCTGAGAAGATCCCTGAGCCTGGGGGCAGGCAAGGCTGTGATATAGATGTCCCTTTTAGTGCTAAGTTCTCTTATTTTCTGCTGACCAGTTTGCAGGTCTCTGTGTTAATTGCCATGTATTACAAAAAGAAGCTTCTCTAATGAGTGTTGCGAGATGCACTGAGTAAGTCATTAGGAGTTTGTTTAATGCTTGTCCATTTAGGGTAATAATAACATTGGCTTTCCCCCTAAGGCTTCAGACCGATAAACCTTCATATTCTTGGCCTTGTTGGCAGTGCCAGGTATGGTTTCCATCCCATAGGAGCAGATCTTAAATCCAAGCCAAGAGTACTTTGTTACTCCCCTAACATTAGTGCTACTATTGCAGCAGTGGGCATACCTTGCCAGGCAGGACATTATTATAGCTAGGTGGTCATCACTTTTGTCCTCTGGTAGCATACATAGAACCTTCCAACAGTGAAAGCCAGCCAGTAGTGATAAAGCTTCCTGTTGAGGACCAACTCCATTTTTTTCTTGTTTTGTTTTTGTTTTTGTAAAGTCATTTAAAAATTTTAGATTATTTTACATATATGAGTGTTTTGTCTGCATGTGTATATATATACTACTACATGTATGTCTAGTACCTGTGGATGTCAGAAGGCATTGTCAGATCTCCGGGGATTGGTGATACAGATGGTTGAGAACCACACTGGTGCTGGGAACTGAACCTGGGTCCTCTGTAAGAGTGGCCAGTACTCTTAAACACTGATACATTTCTCCATCCCCCAATCCCTCCATGTTGTATGACTCAAGTATGTAGTGTCTTCAGCAATGGGTTCTTATTGTCAAGTTCCGAAGGCTGAACAAGAGCCATAGCAATAGGCTGTAATGTTTAGGGAGTCTGTGGGACTCCATTGGCCAACAGCTCTCTATAGGAACAAATAAATCATCTGTACATGATTTATTTCCACTTTTCATTAAAACTCCACACTGACTTCCTATAAATAATGGTGGAGATTTCTGTCCTATACACCCAATTATACCTGGTGGTCACTTCCCAAATTATTATTCAGAGGCTTATATTTATTATAAATTCTTGACCAATGGCTCTGGCTTATTACTAGCCAGCTCTTACATGTAAATTAACCCATATTTTTAATCTGTGCTTTACCACATGTTTTATGGCTTGTTACCTCATATTACACATGTTTTTCTTCCTTGGCAGCTGGCTGGCATCTGCCCTGACTCTGCCCTTCTTCCTCAGTTTGATTCTACCACCTAACCTTACCTTGCTATAGGCCAAAACAGGTTTATTATCAACCAATGAGAAAAGTACATGTTCACAGTGTGCAAAAGGATAATCCCACAATTGCCATAATGGGTGTACTAGTTTGCACTGTCTCCAGCAGTGAACGAGTACTTTATCCCAAATTCTCACTAACATTCAGTGTCACTTGTTTTCATTTTGGCCATTCTGACTGAATAAGATAAATTTTCCAAGTAGTTTCAATTTACATTTTCCTGATGGTTAAGGATGTTGAACTTCTTTTTTGTTTGTTTGTTTTAAAAAAGATTCTAGGCCATTTGTGTTTCAGCTTTGAGAACTGTCTTTGATGGGCACTGCCTCTTTGTTTGATTGGGTTGTTAGTTTTCTTGATGTTTCTAGTCTGAGATCTTTGAATATTCTGAATACTAATTCTCCATCAGGTGTATAGATGATAAAAATAGTTAACTGTCCTACAGGCTGCCTCTTAACTTAATGACACTGTCCTTTGTTATACTTAAGCTTTTTTAGATTTATGAGGTTCTACTTATTAATTGTTGGTCTTAAGAACTGCAGTAGAATTCTATTGAGAAAGACCTTTCTTGTTCTAATGTATTCATACTTTCTTCTTATCAGCCTGTGCTGATGACATGATTATACATTGTAGGGTAGTACACTGTTTGAGTATAATGTAAGGCTCTCCTCACACTCTTAGAAAATTGAAACCTTGTGTGTTCAAGGCAGTTGTTGGAATCAGACTCTTCTATCCAGTTTACCTTGTGTACCACCTGATGGGGAGAGACCCAGATATGCACCAGCGAAAGGTCTTGTTTACTGATCTTTTATATATGGGCTAGGGAGTTGAGGCTCATTTTCTAGTACTTAGAATTTCCTGACTTTATAGAGAAGTGTGAATCCCTGATATTTTTAAAGTTGCAAGGGTCTAACATTTGTCAGATACTTATTACAAGTAAGACCAAAGGAAACATGACCAAGGGTGAATTTGAGATTTCTTGATTTATGCAACTATGGCTTGAAGCAGGTCACTTCTGTTTGCTACAGAATTCTCCACAATGAAGAAACAGAGAACATTACTATTAAGTCAGTCCATCAGAGTCTGGAGTAAACACATAATGCTGTGTGCAAATCTGTTACACTGATGTGTGTGAACTGCTGCAGGATATCATTGCAGGATGCAGCAGAGACAGTCAGGTTGGCTTGGTATTAACTGGCATGTGCACTGCAGAAATGAGGTCTGTCAAAGCCTGAAATAAATATGGAAATTGTGGCTCTTCATCTGTCTTGATGTTCACTTTCCTCCTGTGAGGATATGTGTGTACACACACATAAACACACATATACACATATATGATGCACTTACTCTAAGACTCATTTCATTCATTATGTCTGAACACATCTCTTTTTCTCTCTTCTAATATGTTTCGTTGATGTTGTACTGAATAGAAACAGCAACTCCTACTTTGTGTTTCAACTTTTCTACTAGCACTTTTATTCCTTAATTCACTTTTAGAACAGGGAGACCACTGTTTGCTCAAGCACACACACACACACACAGGCCTACACACACACACACACACACACACACACAGAGGTGCACACACACACATATGATGTACAGTGTGGACCCTTCATTTTTCTGGACTCTAACGTCTGCTTGGAAAGATAGGGTTTGTTCCCAAGAATAAGTGAATGTGTACACATGTCGTATACAAATAGTTTTCTGAGTCCATAGAACATTTTTTATAATTTACAGAATAAAGTCTGTTCCATCTACCATTAGATCATACAACTGCCCTGTGAGTGAGTAAGGGTGGGGTCATGAGGACCACTTGAGAGTCATGAGTAGAGCCATAGGTGATTCAGTCAGACTTGGAAATGACACGGAAGCTTGTCTTCATCATTTGGCTCCTAGCTTAGCTTTCTTCACATTAACAAACCAAATAAATATGATGCCATTAAGGGAATCTGGTAGGTCCTGACAAGAGGGTGTGGTATGCATGGTTGCTAGTGTCATCTGTGGCAACTCCAATAAGTCCTGTATGACTGCTGATTTCCTGAAACCTACCTTTACTATGCTTTATTCAAAATTAGGGCAACAGGGAAAAACAGGCCCATGTCTGCCAAACTTAGAAAAAAAGCTAGAGGAAATTTAGGAGACAAGGAAATGCCAAACATAAGATATTAGAACGAACTAGAACTTGAAAGGAATATAAGTGCAGACACTCAACTCCATCATCTTTATCAATTCTTGCTTCCTGACTGAGAAGCTTCAAGTCTGTGTGGGAATTCTTCCTATCAGAAATGTCTTCTTGAAACTGAGCAGAATGGTGTTAGAATGAGAAATTCAGTAGGGAGCTTAGTCACTTTTTGACCCAACAAAAGATTACAACAGCAGTCCCAAACAAACTGTGATTCAGAAAGCATTTGGATGTATGAAAGAGCACTGGTTTGTCCTGTTTAGACAGTCATAGCACTTTACCATCTAGCTGTGGATTTTGGTTATAAAATATAGAGTTTCCCAATCCTTTACCAGCCTTTTGAATGTACCCATGCCTTCTCTTAAAACAGTCCAGTGCACCGTACATATGTAACAGACATTAGTGAATGTTGGGAGACACTGAGACACCACACTTGAGGACATATAAAGTTTTTCATCTCTCTAGATCTAAACCTTCTCCTAAGGGCTGGATAATCAGCATAAAGGAGAGGAAAAGAGTCTTTCTTTTGGTGAAATAAACAGTGTTTATGATAATGTTTAGCCATGGCTAGAAAATCTGCAGCTCATATCTGCCCATCTTGAAAGTGGCTTTATTGAGTGGGTGTAGTCTTATTAGAGGAAGCATATCACTGAGGAGATATCTTCGAGGTCTCTCTCATATAATGTTCAAACCATGCCCAGTGAGACAGACCACTTCCTGTTGCTTAAATGTTAAGATGTAGGATCTCAGCTACTTCTTCAGCACCATGTCTGCCTGCAGGCCACCATGTTGCATGATGATAATGAACTAAACCTCTGAGAATATAAACCACCTCAATTAAATGTCTTCTCTTTATAAGATTTGCCATGGTCATGATGTCTCTTCACAGCAGTAGAAACCTAAGGATGTGGGTACTGATTTGTAGTTGACTTTTTTTTTTTTTCACTCTTTTGACTCTTTGGAAAGCCCTACCTCCCAGCTCCCAAATAAATACATGGAGGTTTATTCCTTCTTATAAATGCCCAGCCTTAGCTTGGCTTATTTCTAGCAAGTTCTTCTTAACTTAAATTATCCTTTTAATCTATCACTATTCTACATAATGTTCTTTACTTCTTACTCTGTGATTTGCTATTTAGCTGAGCAGCTGGCCCCTGGAGTCCTCTCCTCCCAGATTTATTGCTTCTCCTATTAATTCTCTCTAGCTGTCAGCTCTGTCTGTCCTTCTCCTGCCTTGCTATTGGCCATTCTATGATTTAGACAGCTAAAGTACCATAGTTGCAGAGTTAAATAAATACAACATAAAAGAATGCAACACATCTTCACATCATTAAACAATATTCCACAGCATACATGTAACACCAATTAATATTTTACAACACTGATTATATTGTTAGACTATCTCATGCATATGACTCTGGATAAATTTTTTTATATAATATATTGTTTGACTGATTGGGATAAAGATATTCTGAGCTTATAGGATCAACCTGTATGGATGTTTGAAGGGAAGACTGCTGGCCACTGTCAGATGGAATAAAATAGATAGACAGGGCTCTGAGACTTGCTTCATGGTTGCTGAGCACTAAGTAACCAAGTCTTGGAGGAGAAAGTTAGAGTTTCACCCACAACCAGCATTTATCACCAGGGTCCATTAAGTACAAATGGCCAAAGACATCCAATAAGTGCTGAAGCTGAGGTGCAAACACGTAGATTTAAGAACACATTTGTTGTTGTTGTTGTTGTTGTTGTTGTTGTTGTGTGCTTGTGTTTGTAAAGGGACTGATACCTGTTACTTTTTTTATTCTGTTCCACCAGATGCATCACTTGAGATCCTATGAGAAAA
This sequence comes from Sigmodon hispidus, assembly GCA_004025045.1. Taxonomy (NCBI): domain Eukaryota; kingdom Metazoa; phylum Chordata; class Mammalia; order Rodentia; family Cricetidae; genus Sigmodon; species Sigmodon hispidus. The sequence goes on along the minus strand of PVIH01021145.1, from coordinate 13,113 downwards.
TGAAAGATTATTACTATGACCTGGAACCACATTTGCCTTTCCATCCCATCTGCTGCGAACAGGGTAAAAGCATGCACTGTGAGTGGCAATCTACACTTGCTATCTAGTTTCTGCTCACTGGATCTCACCTTCAGTAACAGTAGACATGGCAGAGGTGATCTTTATGATGTCAGCAGAGGCCCTTCAGATTGGCTTCATTTGATTATCTTGAATACAATCAGGCTAAAGCATAGGTGACATCTGGTGTCTACTGAGTCCCTCAGCCTGGCCTCACTTGACATTTTTCTTCATTGATCTGTCCTCCTGGCTGGAATTTGGCCTGGTTTTTCCTAGATCAGGTACTACTTACCATTGGCCTGCTACCTAACAGACAGCCCAAGCCCTAAGCAGATTAACTCTCCCCATGGCTTGTTTTTGTTTTGTTTTGTTTTGTTTTTCCGATGTTGTTGTTTTCCAAATTCTATTTTTTAAGTAGATGCTTCTTTGGAGGGCTGTACACTGTGAAAAGTCCTGTTTGTTTAGGGATCTGTGTCTCTGGGACTGACCTGCAGAACAATACTGTCCTTGCTGGGAATCACACAGTCAATTTTGAGAATGTAAAGCCCAAGAAGGAATTTCAGTATAGTGTAGGGAATCAATTCAAAAATCATAGGGAAATAGCCACCAAGAAGACAGGTGAGGCTTCCATGTGGGGAAGATTAAGAGTCCTGAGAACATAACCATGGCAACTAAAATGTATGGAGAAAATGGAAAGGAAGTGCTATACTCTAAATTGAGAAAGACATTTCCACACAATAAAAATGCACTAGAAAGGTAAGACAGTCTGTATTGGAAGCCAAGCATTAGGACAGGAAGTTGGAAAGTAGAGTATAGGCCCTATAGAGTAACAGAGAAGAAGAATATATAAATAGAAAGAACTAACATGGTACTGGGAAAGGATGATATCAGTTGTAGCCAGAGAGAGAATGTGTGAATTGGAATACCATTCTGATGAGAGAGGCAAAGACAAAAGGAGGAGACATGGAAGGCAAATTGAAACCTTCCAATCTACGTCTACGCAGTTCAACAACAACTAAAGGAAAATTTAACAGCTAAAGAAGGTTCTGCACCTGAATTTGAAAAGAAAGCAATTATTATGTTCAGAACAGGATTTAAGCAACAGAAGCCTGGGTGTTTTATGGTGAAGCGGAAGAATCTTATAGATTATACAAAAATCTTCAGCTAATTGTGTGGGCATTGGGGCATCTGGATAGGGACCACCTTAATACACATACAAAGCTGCATCTTTGGAGATTCAGAATAAAACAACTTTGAGTGCCTCGAAGGGTAAACTAGAGGTTGGAAGTGGAGGTTACAAGTCTGGGGTGATTGTAAGAACTCTCTAATATTGAGATCTCCGGTCTGTCTCATTCTCTGTCACTAAAAGATTCCAAAAGCCTCTGAAGAGGACACTAAGATGAGGAAGGACTGAATGGCTTGGGTCATAGGGATGCTCAGGGCTAGTTGGGAAGCTCAGGTGTTAAAAGCTGTGCTCGAAACAGTATAGGGAAATGCAGAGGAGAATGATGGCCTGAAGGAAATGTGATCTTACCTCTAGTGACTTGTTTGGGTCTGTCCCCATGCATGCCACTTTTTAAATGAGTCATACACTTTTCTTCTGATTCTATTCTGCAACTTCCCCCAGAGTTAGCAGTTTCTCTTTCATCTACTAGTTGTTTTACTATCTAAATCTTTCAGTTGAGACATTCACTGTTCAGAAAATTACACAGCCTCTTCCAAAAGAGACTAAACATGTAGCAAACAATTTTACCATCAGAGCCCAAAGCTGAAGGGTTCCTTGGAGACCTGGATTTCTGCGCCCTGACGCCTACTTTTCTGCTGTAGAGGGCAGAGCAACTCACATAAAATCATAACCAAGACTGATGGAATATTTTGGGTTTTAAGATGGTTCTTTTATTATATACCATCTTCCTTTAATGTTCTCAAAAACTTGTTATCATCTTCAGGAAATCAGGATCAAGTTTACATAAGTTGTCCAAGGACAAAATTATACTCAGTAACAAACCAAGTGACTGAAGCTCCAACTCAGAGAGCTGGTTCTGACATTCCAAGTCACCTCTAGGAAGGTGAGCCTATCTCCTGGGCACTGCATTTCACCTATCTGGGCTTCTGTATATCCCAAGAATTCCCCAGATAACACACAAAGGCTTCCTCCATGAACCTATGGCTAAAGGCAGGTGAAGGATGGGCATCTAGCACTGATCACTGGCATTGATTAATCAAGAAACACATGTTGACTGCTGGACAAGAATTAGTCTTGACTCTGTATGGGTTAACCTGTGGGCTGGAGAGAGAAAGCAGTCAGCCAGTACTTCTCTCTCTCTGCCCCTCCCCCAGCTCAAGATCCTCTGACTTTGCCATCCTTACTATTCCAAGTTTATCTTGCCATGAGCATGAAACTCCGATCCTCTACCCTTTCACTCCTTTAGATGAGATTTGGCCAGATGGCTCCACATCACATCCCAGTCCTCCTGATATCCCCCTGATGTTCTTTACACGATTCCTTTCCATGGCACTTGGAATCATCTGAGCATCAGATGTTTCAACTTCTTATTTGTGTGCTGTTTGTGTATCTCTCACTAGGATATAGTACTCCTAGATTGTGTGTGTGTGTGTGTGTGTGTGTGTGTGTGTGTGTGTTTGGATATGTGCAGGTAAATGTGTATATATGTGTGCATATGGAGGATGGAAGACAACCTCAGGTATCATCCACAAGAACACCATATATACTTTGACATTGCCTGTCTCTCATCTGCATGGAGTTTACCAGTTATGCTAGACTGGCTGGTCAGCAAGCCCCAGAGATTCTTCTATTTCCATGTCTGCAGCCTTGGAACTACAAGTCTAAGCCACCACACCCAGCATTTTTGCCTGGATTCTGAGATAGAAGTCAAATCCTTGTGCTTCTAAGACAAGATGTTTACCAACTGAGCCATTCATTCCCTTGCCCCTCCTTAGGATTTATGCCCTTTGTTTGCTTTGGGTACTCCAGGAAATGATGCTTGCCTTGTAATGTCCAAAATGATGTATGTGATGAATGAATAAAGCGAGGAATGCTTTCATGAACAACATTGCTAGAGTCCTCCAAATTCAAATAAGCTGCTTTTTTAGAACACAGGTTGGTACATAATGTCTTAAGCTATTACAACATAGTATCACCTAAGATCATATGGATGTGTGTGTTGCAAAGGGAGAGATCCAAAGCTTGAGGCAGATGTGGGGCTGCTTAGAACACTAACTGGGGCTATTAGAACCTGAGTTGAGATGGGGATATCTGGAGCCAGGAAAGGGGAGAAAATCCACTCATTGATTGTGGACACTTGAGAAGCTACTTTGAGTCCAAGTCCTACTGGTTCAGAAAACATCGCTAATAGAATCCCAGGAAGTGCAAAGTTGTGGGTGAGGATGTTGTAGCCAGCTCAGTGGGCTTGGGCATTCAGAATAGAAGCTCTTTGTAGGAGGTGGTCCTGAAGCTGGTCTTTAAAGACAGGTGAGATCTGTAGCTTCGGGAGGGAAGTGGACAGAGCAGCTATTCCAACCTGTAGCAGTCATGCTGGACCTGCAGAAACCAGCCAGGGTGCCACTCACAGAGCTGTGCTAGCAAATCTAAAAATACCCCCTCTCTATTTTTTACTTTAGATCCTGATCTCTGACTTTTCTTCTCACCCTACTCTCATGTTCTTTCTCCTCTCAGGAACTTTTCTGGCAATCCTCAGACCCTTTTACTCCTCACCCTGAGAAGTCTCTGGCCAACAGGGAGGGCCAGAACCTTGCTGACTCCCTACTGTTCAGGTACAGGTTGGCAGCAGCTCCAAAGCCCCCCACCTTCCTGGGCTCAGTTTTTTCAAATGCCAATTAACAGGTGTCAGAAGTGCTGGTCCTGACCTCTGTCTACATAACAACCCAACTGTTTTGGCTCTCTACCCACTAGCATAAATATCGTGGTGTTTGAGCCCTTGGGGCCTGTGGAGTTTACAAGTATGCTGTCAAGATCTCTTCATTGGGCTGGCGCTTGAAGTGCTGCCAAGATGTGAGGGGACTCCTGTGCTTTCATGTGTTCCCAAGCACAGGCCGCCCTGGCTCCCTGAGGAGCCCTCTGGGGACCAAGTGTCGGTGTGAATCTCAAACAGCAAGCTGACATTCCGGTTGGGAGTGTGACAGTGCATGCCTGGGTGATGATGCCAGGGCGGCAGGTGACACGGGTCCACCACAGAGGGGGAGAGTAACTGGAGTGGCTTCCAGTTACATGTCCTCAGAGCTCTGAAGGATGGAATCGGGGTCTGGGGAACAGTTATAAAATGATGTTACAAAATCCGGATGTGCTGATCAAATTGAGACCACTGAGATGGAGCATTTAGAGCACAGATGATACCCCTGTTCCCAAAAATGGCACTGGACTTGGGTTAATCTGGGATTAATGACTTTGCAAGCCAGAGACACAGACCACAGTCAACCAGAAAACACACACACACACACACACACACACACACACACACACACACACACAAAGTAGTGTAAGTACACACAGGGTAAGGGTGGGCACACATTCCACATGCCCTCGAAAGCTCTAGAGGAATGTTTCCTTCAGGGTACTCTCCCTCCCCCGGCCTCCTGTGTGGCTGTTCCCTTCTGGGTAAACATCTGAAAACAGGGAGGCTGCCAGCGAGGAGAAAGAAGAGGAGAGGGTGGAATGGGAAGGGGTGGGGCATGGCGACAGGAAGAGCTCAAGAGATTCTCAAGTTGGGTGACTACCAAGGTTGGCTTGTCCCAGAGGGCAGTTGGGCCTCAGCCTGGTGGGTGGTGGAGGAGCAGGCACAAGGCTGGTTCCCACCAGTGGGGGCAGCATCTCCCCACCTTTACCACCCCCTTGAGCTCTGTTCAGAGTCCAAGTCTGGGAAAGTTTGCTGGGGTTGTGTGAGGTTTGTACTCTCCAAAGAAAACAGGATTGGAGGGTTTGGGCAGAATTTTTCCTGGTCTGGATTAGGAGCTTCCAAGGAAGTTAGAAAGAACTCATATTAAAAGGCCTTTCCAGAAGCTACTTAGACAAACTTCTCAGGGTGAGTGTAGTTCTATAAACCTTAACACAAGAGAATTGCTTGCCTGATTTCCATAGTTCCTTTGCTTTTTGTCATTGAAGTTCAGAATATTCTAGATTTTAGATGTGTGGGGACCTAAGGCCTAGACCTAGTGGTAAGCACTTGAGTACAGAGTATCACACATCTTTGATGGCAAAGCATAAACCCTTAGTCTCCAGTGTTTCTTCTGCTATGTTATTTCTTCTTCTCTACATCTTGTCTACAGCTGGTTGTTTTACGGAGATGATGGTTTACCATAAAATGTGTCCTTGGGCATAGTTCTTCCAGCCTGAGTTAGATTATGAACTCTTTCATCAGCAAAGAAGACATCCCTTATTTCCTGTGTTCTCTGACCCAATATAACTTTCTGAGTCTCTATATAGGGCCTATTCCATGTACTTCTGGGCGCTGTCAACTTGGGGCAAACACAGTCCACACAGAGTTGTGTTGTCCTAAGAAATGCCGAGACGGACCTAACATGACTCCCAAAGATGGAGTTCTGCCCCTCAGATGTCAGGATTTAGATGTCATGTGCCTCTACGTGAAAGCCAAGCCGACTGTAGAGGTGACGTGGGACATTTTCAAAGGGTGAAGTCATGTCCTTCAAAAAGAAATCTTGTCGGGTAGAAAGAGAAAACAAATCATTTCCCCCAAATTGAGAAAGTCATTTCTCTGCTGGGTGATAGCATGGGACTCTCTGTACATACAGAGATACTGAAAGCAATCGAGGTTCTAGAAAGTTCTTATGGGCCATTGTGTTTTTCTTTGTACAGTGAATGACCCCAAGGTGGCCAGAAGAGAGTGACAGAGCCTCAAATCTTTGTCATTTTTTGGTGAGGGCATACCAGACAGACATTTCGCTGATCATAATCACTTTTATGTGTAACTGGACCTTCCTTCATCTGGTAGTTGGAGCTACGGAAGGGCATCAGAGATGAGAGCTATGTCTGTAACCAAAAGATCTGTGCCTGGCATGCGTTTGTGGGGAAATTAAAAATAAAATCAATCTCATGTGAAAAGTGCGTGGACTGGAATTAGCCGTCTCCTGACTGGTCACGCACTGAACTTGGTGATGAGTAGAACAGAAAAGTGAGACAGGGAAGTCATTGGGCCGCACCACCCACCAGGCCAGGGAGCCTGTCATAATTTATAATGGATTACCTTAGGAAATAGACGAGGGTGGCTTGTGTTCAGGAGCCAGGAAAGACTAGTTTAAAAGGGGGGGGGCATGTCTCAAAATGCATGACCCATTGTTATTTATTCCACAAGATATTTAATGCCTTGACTAGGTTTGAATGACACCATAAGATCCTCTGCTGTGAACACGGGGTTTGATGGTAGCCAATATCATCAGAACAGGTAAACGGCACCATTTGCTCTGCTGCTGTTGGGGGTTCACATTTGTATCACTCACCTTAAAGGCCCACTTCCAAAATATAGTGGGCTTTTCATACTTCATAATTGAATCTCAAAGACTGGAGCTTCAAACATACACAAATAAAGAGGGGGAGGAGAGAAGAGAGAGAGGGAAAGGAGGGGGAATATGTTCCTTCCGTGGCTTCCCTTTCCCTGCAGTGTTGGTCCTGCAGTCCACTTACGGTTGTGTTATCAACTGCTGTTGTTCTGGTCCAGCTGCCTTTGGGTGTGTGGAGAGGATAGCGTTGTATGTGTGGCTCGTCTCTGGTTAATGGGACCGGGAGTTACACTGTTTGCTCCGATGCCCTTTGAGTGTCTATTATTCTGCTGATGAGACAATCCAGAATTGGAGAGATTACAAGGATTTTCAAGGACTGCCCTCTCGTAAGTGGCCTTGCTAAGCTTTGAATAGGAATCTTGTGACTTTACCCTTGGGCCCAAAGACCCAGTCAAATTCATGTACAAATGTTGCCATCTCTGGGCAGGAGCTAAGGTATCAGAATATCTGATTCAGGGACAGACTGTTTCAATCCTGAGTTCACCCTTCCTAGTGCTCAAATCCAAGCTTTTCTTTCTTACACAATTATGAAAATAAAGAAAGGCACTTCAAATTTTCAAAGCTAATAGCAATTAAACAGCTTGGATTCCATTGTCAGCCCCATTTCCCTGCCTTTACTAGGAAATCTAATGGGATGTTTTACAAGGATGACAGAGACAGACAATGAAAGTCAAACTTGTGCACAAAGCTTCCTTGAAAGCTTCATAATTAATGGTTTCGCATTGTTCTCTACTAACAGTCACCTTTTTAATGCACTAAAAGAAAGGCACAAACTCTGAAATATAATTGCATTCCAGCCATGCTTTTTGTGAACACAGCCTGGAGTTCTCCGTTCAGGAGAGCAGCATTTCAAGACTGTACCAAGCAAGTCCGAAGGCAGCTGTTGTTTGTAGCATCATGGATGAGAGGTTAATCTCTCACATCTGAGTTTCAGAGGGGGCTTTGGTATTCTTGTAAGGAAAAGTGGACAAGAAAGCTAAGTATTAAAACGTAGTTATATGAGATGGAGGAGTATCTCAGCTGGTAGATGGCTTGTCTAGCATTTATGAGGTCCTAGGTTCAAGCTCCAGCACAGCCTAAACCAGGTATGTGGCTTAGGTCTGTAATATTAGCTTTATGGAAGAGAATAAAATGTTCAAGGTCATCCTTCAGTACACAGTAGTTTAGACAAACCTTGGCTATATAAGAAACGGACAGAGACATAGAGACAGAGAGAGCTGAGATATTATTTCTACATGAAAATATGAAACAACTGTTTTCAACAATGGGGTGTGTGTGTTAACATTACTTATGTAAAAATTTTTAGCATATTCCTCAGTAATCCTGTGTAAAGCAGGAAAGATCAAACCATGGTGTTGGTAGATTTCCAACATAATGTGTCCCAAAGGAGCTTTATTGGTATCTAATGCATGAATTCAGTGACAGAAGAGAGAAGAGACAGAAGAGAGAGCCTGCGTGTGCCCAGGGCTGTGCTCAACATGGCCTCCATCCTTTTAATCCTTGTCATAACCCTCTGAAGTATTATTCTCTTTTTAGAGATGAGGAAATTGAAGCTAAGGAAGGTAGGGTTACCTGCCAAGTGTTACATAAGCGGGAGGCAGCCTAAGATTCAAATCCATGTGGGTGAGACTCCTGAGTCCAACCCCTTGTCCTCTGTTAGAGTGCGACAATCCTGAGAAAACTGCAGAGGAAACTCATTCGGTCATTCTCACTGTAGCCTGATGACTTTATCCTGTTCTTTTCAAGATGTTTAATTAAAAAGCCAGAAGATCAATATTTTACAAAGAAGAAAGACTGCAAAAGAGACAGAGGAGGTACAGCAAAGATGTGTGTCAGTCACTCCTCAATTTTATCCAGGCCCCGGAGTATTTTGAACAGTCTTAGAGCAAATAAGGTGTAGTGTATGTGTGTATAATTTCTAAAATTAAAAAGAAAGGAAATGCTGCTAGGTCCTAAGATTGGGCTTAAAAAGGGAGAAGGACTGTTATTTTCCATTTGTCTAGCAAAGGTCAGGATATAAAGAGCTGCTGACCTGAGTTAGCCTGTGTTGTTGGTTGGTTTTGCTCTTTGCTTTTTCTGGCTCTTTGTGTGGCCTGCCACCCAGCTCCCAAAGAGTCACACATGGAGACTTATTATTTCTTATAAATGCCAGGCGTTAGCTTGGCTTGTTTCTTGATAGCTTTTCTTAAATTATTTCATCTACCTTTTGCCTTTGGGCTTTTTTCTTTGCTTCTGTAAATTTTACTTTCACTCTTACTCTCTGGCTGGCTGTGTGGCTGTGTGGCTGTTCCCTACCGTCTTTCTCTCCTTGTTCTCTTGCTCCTTTCTCTCTCTTCCAAGATTTATCCTTCAATTTATTCTCTGCACCTGCCAACTTCGCTTATTGTTTCTTCTGCCCTGCTATTGGCTGTTGAGCTCTTTATTAGACCATTGGGTAGTTTAGGCAGGCACAGTAACACAGATTCACAGAGTTAAACAAATTCAACATAAAAGACTGCACCACATCTTTGCGCAATTAAACAAATGTTCTACAGCATAAACAAATGTAACACACCTTAAAATAATATTCCACAACAAGCCTGCATACAAGTCTGAATATGCAGAGACCATGGGCTGAGTAGATGGAACCAATTCCTCAAATTTGTTTGCTGGGTATGACACTCTTGGCCCCTGGAATGTGTCTATAAGAGTAAGGCAGAGTTTTATCACTGGCCTTCCTACTAGTCAGCTGTGTTTCTTCCAGTGTGCTATTTACCCTCTCAGGTGCTCAGTTTGCAAAATCAAACCCACAAGCCTGCCTCACTGGACCCTTGTTGGAATTTCATAGGACAATGTGCAGATAGCACCTGTAAATGACACCCAGTTACCATGTAGCCTGCAGTCACAAAACTTTTGATCAGGAGGCTCTAGGCCATCAATAGAGCCTTCAACTGCTCCACAGTATGAAGTGAGGGCTGGTAAAAATTCTCAACCACCCTATGTTTCTCTCTACCCCAAAGCTATACTATTTCACTCTTTTGTGTCCAAGATATACTTTTTCATTAGCTACTGAAGTATCTTTTTTATTAACTCCTTGGAGGGATATATTAGTTATTTTTCTCACCATTGTGACAAAATGCATGTCATAAGCAATTTGAAGGAGGTTTATCTTGGTTCCCAGTTTGAGAATACAGTGCAAGATGATGGTGAAGTCATGGCAGCAGAAGCCTCAGGCATTTGGTCCCATGGCATCCACAGTCAGAAGCAAAGCAATGCTTGATGGTGTTTGGACTGCCTTTTCCTTTTAACTCAGTTCAGGATTCCAATCCATAAAATGATGTTGACCACACTCAGGTAGGGTCCTACCTCCTCAGTTAAACACCCTCACACACAAGCTCAGAATTGTGTCTCCTAGGTCATTTTCAAACCCATCAGCTTAACAATAGAGATTACCTATCACAAGAGGACACATATTACATGTGTATGGAGATTGTCTGATGTTTCTGGGGACAATGTTGCTGCTCAGGCCTCACTCCAGAGCCAACAATTTAGAATCTAGAGGCAGAGCCCAGACAGTAAAGACAAGTTTTTACAGTGTTTCTACAGTAGCTGTGGCTGAGAACTCCCCCCACCCCAACTAGTCTACCTTATAAATGTTAAAAACCAGGAAGGCAAGAAGCACAACACAGAGGTGCCAAGATCACCACTGAATTTGGAACAATAATACTTAACCTACAAAATAATTGCTGCTGTTGTTACTGAAGAAAAATTGATATAAAGTCCAGAGGGGAGGAGCCAGAGGCTGAGTTGAGGAGATCTCAGTGACTAAAAGGTGAGGTAAGATACTGTGAGGTAAGGGGCCAGCAGCTAAGAGGTGGTGTGAGGTAAGGGCCTTGAAGTTAAGGAGACAGAGAGGAGGAAATATGTGGTAACAAGTTATCTTTGGGATATTCCAGTGCTTGTGACTAACGATGTTTCTGCAAAGCCTAGTGGACCTCTTAGAAGGCAGGCAAAGGCCAGACCAGGACCTAAAAAAAAAAAGTGCTTATTTAATTCTTTGGAAGTAATACAATACAAAGGGTAAAAGTTTCAATTAAATAGTTAAGAAAATATTTCTGAGAGTCAGTGTTTGAAAATCTCCATATGTATGCTCTGAAGCTGGTTAGAAACTGTGCCTTCAAATCTCACTCTCATGGTTCATTAACTGTAGGATGTCATAGGTAGCAACATCCTTTTCCATAGTTTATGAAAGGCTGATATGAGCTTCCATTTTATGGCTAGGAGAGTGGGTATAATAGTATCACTCTCCAAGAAGAGTTAAATTTGCCACCACATGGTAGGTGATTATTGCCGTTTCTTCCAGCCATGTTCCTTCCTCTGTAGATCAACAGGTTTTCAAAAGTGAAAAATCAGGGCAGCGACTTCTATGTTTCGGAAAAGTAATCACAGTGGAAATGTTAGGGAGAGCTTAGGTGAATGTGTGAGTCCTCAAAAAGCAGGAAGGCAAGGGCCAGGCCCACTACACATTGGCTAGAAAGATGGGTGACCAAGTCTAGAGATCAATGGGAGAATAGAAGTAACATTGCCCTTACCTCTTTATTTTTCAAAGGCTTGTTAGAAATCTATGAAAACATTTAGTTCTGGTAGGATTTCAGCAAAAAAAAAAATGTATTCACTTTCTTATGTCCTTGGAGTAAACTTAATATCCAAGTTTTGATACAGTCCTGAGTTGTGTTAGATACTTTGTATCTTTCTAGAATCCCATTTCATTGTGTTTATGGGCTGCTAGCTACACCTCCTGGAATTATAACAGCATTAAATGGTAGTTCTATGGAGTAAGATGCATATTGTTAATATTTCACAGTCTTCTTAGAGTTGATAGTGTATATTGTAACTGTCTAGGTTGGTTTTTTCCCTCACTCTCACATATTCTATAGTCAACAGACCTATTTTATCTACATATGTTATCCACCCCTAAATTCAAAACTAAAATGTAAATTTTGCTTGGGATAGTCACTTCTTTTATAGAAATTAGAATAAAAAATTGTTTTTCTAGATATGCATAATTTCTGATGTGTCTCATTCAGTCATTCCTGAATCCAGATTCATCTCCTAGCTCATATTTTTCTAACACACATGCTCAGTTCACCTCATCTCTCATTCTCAAAGGCTCTGTTAACCGAATGTAGATTTCTGATCTAACAGGGTTGCTGTTGTTCACTCTGCATTTTCTGGACATGGTGTCAATGGCTTTTTGTCTCCAAGGCTTTAGGATTAATGAATGTTGTCATTTGAAATATTATCACCCATTTTTCATGTGCCATTTATGATGTGTCATCTTTCCTTTGACTGTTGTTAATATTCTCTCTTTACCTCCAGTTTTTAGAAAGTTGGTTGATCTTGGCATGGTTTCCCTTTTATTTACCCTATATAGAATAAACTGAGGGTATTTTGTTTTGTTTTTTTCTTAAGATTGTACACTTTTTCTTTGGACAAATCCAGGAACACATGCTTGCTTTTCTTTTCCACACTTAATAGTCTTTCTTGTAGTATGAAGTTTCTGGCCCAGAATATCCTCAAGGTCTGGACTTGCCTGAATCTACTTAGCTTTGCCTAGCTCTGAGGTCCGGACCAGCAGCTCCAATGAAACACACAGAATATCAATTACATGTTGATTGGCCTGTAGCTCAGGCACACTCCTAGCTAGCTCTTGCATCTTATTCTCAACCCATTATTCTTATCTTGTTCAGCCATGTGGCTTAGTATCTTTTCTCAGAGCAGCATCCTAGTCTTCTTTCCTCTGCATCTGCTGATGGCTCTCTCTGCTCTTCATTTTCCCAGAGTTTTCTTAGTCTGGTAGCCCTGCCCACACTTCCTGTCTACCTTTAGCCAATCAGCATTTTATTAAACCAAGCAGAAGAGTCAAATATTTACAATGTGCCAGAACATAATCCCACAGCACTTCCTATTATATTTCTGAAACTCTAATTACAAATCAATTCACCATTTAACATTTTCCCAACACAGTCTTGACATTTTTCATTTTCTTCTGTATTTTTTTCTTTTTTCTCTTAAGATTGTATCATTTCTCTTGATTTACCCTCAGGTTTACTGGGTTTTGCTGTGCTACCAACATTTAATTATAAATTCCACCTAGTCTGTGTTCTTCTTAAATTTGAAACACTGTGTTTTTTAATTGTAATGATTTTTGCTTCTCTACCAAATGACCCACATTTGCTTTAATTTAAACATTTTTATATCACCAGTCATATTAATAGCTACTGCTTTAAAACTTTGTCTACTATTTCTTTTTTTTTTTTTTTTTTTTGAAGAGGGATTAAAAATTTTAATTTTTAATTAAACTTTAACTATGTTGCTGAATAGGATACTCTTGGCAATAAAATTACATAGGATCATTTCAAATCCAGTACTTAGAATTAATTCCACAGCATTGTATACAATAATAGCTTTCTAAAGGAATGCAATGATGAAGTAGTTACTGTGCATTGTGATATGAGATGTTGA
>PVIH01021144.1:0-30489 GCA_004025045.1 Sigmodon hispidus | reverse complement strand
TTTTTTTTTTTTTTTTTGATCTTAGCCATTTTGACAGGTGTAAGGTTGTATCTCAAAGTTGTTTTGATTTGCATTTCTCTGATTGCTAGAAATGTTGAACTTTTTCTTCAAGTGTTTTTCAGCCTTTTATAATACTGCTGAGAATTTTCTTTTTAGTTCTCAATCCCATTTTTTAATTGGGTTGTTCAGGGTTTGGGGCTCTAGTTTCTTGATATCTCTATATATTTTACAAATCAGTCCTCTGTAACTTTTAGGATTAGTGAAAATCTTTTCCCATTCTGTAGGCTGTCATTTTGTTTTAATGACTGTTTTGTAGAATAACAGGTAAGCTAGGATCACCAAAACAAGTTTGCTCAACAAAAGAAGCTCAGGAGCCATCACCATCCCTGACTTCAAGTTATAGTATAGAGCTACTGTATTAAAAATAGCCTGGTATTGGCATAAAAACAGATGTAGTATACTCAGAGAATATTTGCTCAATGTATTGATGCTGAAAATATACCTTGACAAGACAGGTAGTGCCTCAACATTCTGTTTCATCATACCAAATCTATCATTGTCTTCTATTGAAGATTTATACGGCTTGAACGTCTTGCTGTCATGATTTAATATTATTCATATAACATAGAAACTCTTCTGTTTCCACAGATCTTTATTCTAAAGAGAATACTTTACATGGTTCTGCATCACAATAAAAATAATCTTTCAATTTTAATTTAATATTTGAAAAGTAAATAGCATACATTCTAAAAAATACTGCCAACAATCATCATTCACCTTGAATATAAATTAAAATCAAAGAATATTTAGCATGCTGACATTAAAAAAAATATCCCATGTTTTTATTTCAACAAATCTGTTCAAATGAAGAAAATGCTTTGATAAACCAAGTTGGCAAACATGAGAAAGCTGCTCATTTCAATGTTATTCTTTAAGTTAGCTAAATCAGAATAATTTCCTGAAACAAATCAGCAAAATTATTTTATCTTCAAAAACATGACCTTATCTGAGCCAACATTAAATATCTTCATGTATTATTTACATAGCCGACATGACCAAAGTTCATTTAATGCTATTTGAAATTTCATTTTATAACTATTTTAATGGGTTTAATTGTACCTAAGATTAAATGTATCACTAAAGAATAGAAAGAATAAATTCAGTGTACAGTAGGATTATGTTGGTAATGTAAATACTTGTCCTGCCTACAGGTTTAATAAAAAGCTAATTGGTCAAAGGCAAACAGGAAATATGGATAGGGCTACCAGACTAAGAAAACTCTGAGTAGAGGAAGAACAGATCACAGATGCCACAAAGTTGCCAGAGAGAGCTGCCACAGAAACTACAGCAAGGAGCCAGCAACAGACACAGAGGAAAGAAGCTGAAGTGCTGCTATGAGAAAAGGTACTGAGCCACGCAGCTGAACAAGGAGTTAGCAAATTATATGCCTGGGTCCTAGGTCAATCAGCATAAAAATAATGTATGCCTGTGTGTGATTACTTCAGGCAACAGGAGGCCAAGAGTGAGACTAAACCTCTGAGCTAGACTGGAAAGTCCAGCCCAGAAACCTTTTACAATATCAGAGGAACTGTTCACATTTGTTACAATCATCTTAACCTAATTCTAGAGATTTCTTGTCCTAAAAGGAAAATCTATATATCAGTTATAAGCATTCTCTTCTCCATCCCCACAGTGCATGGATGTAACTTAATCTGTTTTTATATCTCTAAATTTGATTATTACAAGTTATTTAGTGGATAGAATATGGTCAGATAATTAATACAAGCTAGATAAATAAATAAATACATAGCCATAGATACTTAAATAGAGATGTTTTATTTTGCTTTGCAATTGACAGTTTTCTAGGTATCTTATACTTTCTAGAGTAATTTTGTACTGTAGTCTAGTTCCAAAGCTGTAATTTCCCTTTCTTCCCCTAAATATTCAGATTATTATTCCTTTAAGTAGTCATATATATATATATACATATATATACATATCCAAAAAGATTAGGTTGTAAATCTTTCATTTGTTTGATTTGGTTTGGTTTTATGTTTTAAGTCAAAGATTTCTGTGTATCCAAGAATTGCTCAAAATTTACTGTGTAAATCAATCAAGACATTTATTAATAATTCTTCTGCTTCAGTCTCCTAATTATATGGACTGCTTCTGAATATTAATCTACATTTTCAAGATGATTGAATTGAACAATACTTAAGTGATTAATAAATAACAAAAACTTGTATAAGAGAGCATTTACAAATATAATTAGATTTTTGAATCTTCTCACTTAGCAAATAGTTTAGTTCTTGCATAAATTTAATTATTTAATTACATGTTGCTAGGTGGTGGAACTGTTATTTTTTAAAGGTACTAATCGGAAGCTATAACTCAATCCTTTGTGCCAGGAAAATATGAGACCTATGCATGTGCACAAATACTGGTTGCGAATACTTCAATTGTAAACATTATAGACTTGTCTAGGCAACACCTTCACTATTGGTTGGAAACCTAGGCAGAGAGATCCTGTGAGTTCTTATAGGTGACCCTAGCAACTGGTCTTTTTTCATCCCCATATTGGCTTCCTTTATTAAGACCTCCATTTCCCCTTTTTGTTTCCTCCCTCCTTGTTGCTCCTTGCACTCAATCCTCTCCTTTTCTCATGATTTGTTCTGACTTCTTGTTGGTTGCAACTCTTTATGCTCTCAATTAGCTAAAAAGAGTGTATCAATTTTCTCTTCCTAAGGGAATACTGCAAGTCACTCTTAAGTTCCATGTATATCCTTGTTCAAGGTCCCTTATCCCTCCCACCCACTCTAGTCACTCTTTCTTCACCACATCTCCCCATCTCCTCCCCAGCAAGGGCAGGAGGTCCCAAGGTCCAAATATTGCTTAGTTCAGCATCCACTCCTGGCAGATCCAGTTTTCTCCCTACAACATCAAGACTGAGTCAGGTGTTCCTCTAGAGAGAGTGGGATCCAAGGTGTCAGTCCAAGGTGTTTCAGATCCCAAGCTATTCAGCGGTTGTAGTTTGCAGCTTGGACATGCTTTACATTTTGGTTTTTTTTTTTTGTTTGTTTGTTTAGAGTCCACTAATGTGTGAGTACATCCCCTTCTTATCTTTCTGGGTTTGTGATACCTCGCTCTGGAGGATATTCTACAAATTTATCTATTTACCTATAATTTTTAGGATATCATTTTTTCTTAATGCTGAGTAGTACTCCATTGTGTAGATGTACCACAGTTTGTTAATCCATTCTTCAGTTGAGGGGCATCTAGGTTGTTTCCAGGTTCTTGCTATTATGAATAATGCTGCTATGAACATAGCTGAGCTAATGCCCTTGGAGTGCCAATGTGCATCTCTAGGGTATATGCCCAGAGTGGTATTGCTGGATCCAGTAAGGATTGCCAAAACAATTTTGCTCAACAAAAGAACCTCAGGAGGCATCACCATCCTTGACTTCAAGTTATACTATAGAGCTACAGTAATAAAAACATCCTGCTACTGGCATAAAAACCGACTTGTGGCTCAATGAAAACAAATTGAAGAACCCTACATTATCTTAGAAACCTATGAACAACTGGTCTTTGACAAAGAGGCCCAAAATATTCAATAGAAAAAAAATAGTATCTTTAACAACTGGTGTTGGCATAGCTGGAGGGTAGTGTGTAGAAAATGCAAGTAGATAAAAGCCTACCACCATGCAAAAAACTCAAATCCAAGTGGATCAAAGACCTTAAAATAAACCCAGCCACACTGAATTTCATAGAAAAGAAAGTGGTAAATACCCTCCAATGCATTGGTAGAGGTGACCACTTCCCAAATACAACACTAGTAGCACAGACAGTATGAACAACTAGATCCCAAAAGCTTGAGTAACCCAATCAAAAAAGGGGTTCAGAACTAAAAAGGGAATTCTCAGAAGAATCACAAATGGTTGAAAGACAATTGGAAAAGTGCACAATATCGTTAGCTATCAGAAAAATGCAAATCAAAACAACTTTGAGATACCACCTTAATCCTTTCAAATTGTCTAAGATAAAAGACCCAGATGACAGTCTATGCTGGAGAGGTTGTGGAGAAAGGGGATTACTCCCCCATTGTTGGTGGGGGTGTAAACCTGTTCAGCCACTCTGGAATGCAGTATGGCAGTTTCTAAGAAAACTGGAAATCAATCTCCCCAAGGATTCAGCAATACCACTACTGGGCATAAGCCCCAGCAATATTCGTAATAGCAAGAACTTGGAAACAACCTAGATGTCCATCAACTGAAGAATGGATTAACAAAATGTGGTACATCTTCACAATGGAGTACTACTCAGCAGTTAAAAAAAAAATGATATCCTAAAATTTGGTGACAAATGGATGGATTTGGAGATTATCCTCCTGAGCGAGGTATCAGAAACCTAGAAAGATAGGCAGGGCATGTACTCATTCATTAGAGGACTTTAAACTAAAAGCAACGCATTTCCATGCTGCAAAGCAGGCCCACTAAACATCTTGGGATCTGAAACACCTTGGACCCGCAGCTTGTAGCCCATTCTCTCCAGAGGAACACCTGTCTTGGTCTTGATGTTGGGGTGAGGGAAGCGGGTCTGCCTGGAGTGAAATGCTGAATTAAGCCACCTTGGGACCTTGGGACCTCCTGCCCTTACTGGGGAAGAGAGAAAGTGACTGGGGGAGGGGTGTGAGAGGTGGAATGGAGTTTAAACAAGGGGATTCATGGATGAAAAAGTTGCAGAGAAGAAAAATGACCAGATGTGTTGGGAGGGGGAAGAGACCTTGAATAAGGATATACAGGGATGGAAAAAAAAAATTCAGAGGAAAAGATGAACACAAAGAAAATATATGTGTAGCAATCTTATTTGTATTTCCACCCTTGATAAGCCATGCTTATGATTATTATCCTCTGTATAGTTATTGTTAACTCTTCCACATTTTAAATTCTTTTTACTGTGTTTTTTTTTTGATAAATACAAAATAAAGAAGGAAAAAAGAAAAAAAATGATACTTTATTCATAATGAAAAAAAATTAGGTAGACACCTAAAAAGAACAAAAAAGAAAAAAATTCCAAATAGAGAAAAGATTCTGGAAATCTTAGCCCTTCTGCTTCTTTCATGTGAGATAATCTCTAATTAGTCATGGAGCAAAGAAGTTGGAGAGGAAGCCAATGTCATGAGTCTGTCTCTGCCCTTTCAGCCATTCTGAGGTTACAGGCAATTTTCTAAGGCCCAAACTGGTATGCATTCAGGTTATTTTAATTAAAATACTTTTGATGACACTGTATACACTCTATCAACTTATCCATATCCTCAGATCGCTAAGTACTAAGTACTGTTACTTGAACACATTGACAGATTTTTAATAAATATAATTTATCATTCAATTTCTTACATGAGTTAGAATTCATATTTAGTTCAAATAATACAGTACTCAATTATTGATATTTATTTACTTAAAATTCCATATTTTATAAAGCATCAAGGTAATGGTAAATAAAATTATATATTTCTTTAGTATGATAAGAGTAAACTCCCAAATGAATAATATTATGTGAAGTTGGTATATTCTCTTAAGAATTTCTTGATTTGACAAATTGATGTTCATTATACAATGCTATTTTTGTAATTTTTGTGTAATATCAACTCAGGTATACTGTCACAAGATAAAATGTTAAATGTATATTTTGCTATCACTTGTTGTACTAAGTTTCTGGCCAGGACTTTCAGTCTAGCCTCAATATTCAGACATACTTGCAGCCCCAATGCTGCTTTGCCCCAAAGAAACACATGAAATTTTATTTTAACTTCATACTGCTCAGCCGAAAGCTAAGGCATATTGCTAGCTAGTTCTTGCTCTTAAACTAACCTATAATTCTTATTTTGTTCAACCATGTGGCTTGGTTCCTTTTCTGTGCATATTTTCAACTCTTTCCTCTACATCTCCTGACATCTTTGCTCTGCTCTGAGATGTTCTCAGAGTTTTTTTAGTCTGCCATACTTCCTTTCTGCCTCTGGCCAATCAGCTTTTTATTAATCCAGTATGAGGGACAAATATTTACAATGTAACATAATACACAAAAATCAATAATTAAAATAGTTCTTGGTCATGTAAAAATGTGATAATCCAAATTTAAGGGCTTATAATAAGCAAATCTGAAAGAATTTAAACTTTATACAATTTCACAATAAAACAAAAATAATTACTGAAAGTAAAGGAAATGTATAAATGTATTTTGTTATGGAAAATATATGAGTTTATGTAATAGTACTCGGCTCCCAAAACTTCTGGAGCTAGATTTATTGTTAGATTGCTACATGAAGAGATAATAAATCACTGTTAAGTTGAAATGGGTCTGTTAAAAATCATAAGACAATCCTATTAGGGTTTCAAGTGCAATAGCAAACACTATGGTAAAAAGCAACCTGGGAAAAAAGGGTTTATTTCAGCTTGTAACTTTCATGACACACTATACTACTGAGAATCCTAAGGGCAGAAACTCAAGTCAGAGACCTAGAAGCAAGACTATAAGCAGAAAGCAAAGGGATTGTTCCTTACTGGATTGTTTGCATTGTTTTCTGATATCAACAAATTCTATTTACCCATGTGTCCACAATTCAGTAAGTTGAGCCAACATTTATCAATTCTCAATATCTGTTTACCCGTGTGTCCAAAATTAAGTTGAGCCAACATTTATCAATTCTCAATAAAAAAATAAAGAAATAAAAGAAAAAGAAAGATAAAACAAAACACTAATGACTTGTCTACAAATAAATGTGGAAATGTTACATATGCATCTTATCCATTGAGTTTATCTCATCTCCAAAGGATTCCAGTATGTTTCAGGTTTATGTAAAATAAGCTTAACAACACCAGAGTGTATTATTTTTTGTCTTAACTGTTATTTTTTTTTTTACATTATAGAGTATATACAGTAACTACTTAGATAAGATGCCAGAGAATAATTCAGCAGGTAATCTAACTCAATTAACAAATGATAAGATGAAACTTAAAAGATAAAATCTATGTAATATCACTGAATACTAATTCAGCATCTAATTCTTATGAGTAGATTTTGATTTAGATGAAAAAAAGACTAGGGAACTACAACACAAGTGGCATGTATCATGATGTAATTGAATTTTACACTAAAGATAAAAATAAATTGTAGTGGCTGGAGTGGTGGCTCAGAGGTTAAGAGCATTGACTGCTCTTCCACAGGTCCTGCATTCAATTCCCAGCAACCACATGGTGGCTCACAGCCATCTATAATGACATCTGGTATCCTCATATATATATATATATATATATATATATATATATATATATATATATAAAATTTTTAAAAATCTTAAAAAAATAAACTTTAAATTCACTTTGTTCTTCAGTAAATTACCAAAGTAATAAC
Source organism: Sigmodon hispidus (assembly GCA_004025045.1). NCBI lineage: Eukaryota > Metazoa > Chordata > Mammalia > Rodentia > Cricetidae > Sigmodon > Sigmodon hispidus. The sequence goes on along the minus strand of PVIH01021144.1, from coordinate 23,079 downwards.
TAAGACTAAATTATCACATTAAATGGCAGCAGTGTTGGCTAAGTAAAGTATGATTGATTTTCAGAGGGCATAAGTTCATTTCCAGCACCTACATGTTGGCTCACAACCAACTATAATTCCAATTGCAAGAAGTCTGAAGCTGACTTTTAACCTTCACTGGCACCAAGCAAGCATATGGTGCATACATACATGCAGGCAGAAAATAGAATCTATACACTAAAATAAACAAAACTTTTAGATAGAAGATTCTCTGTTTCACCTGTCTTCTCCCACAGCCATTTATTTCTAAATAACGTCACAGAGGCTTATATTAATGATAAGCTACCTGGCCTATAGCCCAGAATTATTACTTGGAAACTCTTATACTTTATGTTAGCCCATTAATCCCATCTATGCTCAGTCATGTGGATTGGTACTTTTTGTCATTGCAGTTTTCTGCTTTTGCTTCTTCTGTGTTGTCTGCTCTCTTTTTGCACTTCTCAGTAGCAATTTTTCTTCCCCAAATTTTCCTAGTATGGAATTACCACCTATATTTTGTGCCTAGCTATTAGCCAATCAGTATTTTATTTAAGCAATATGAATAAAGGTATGTAAAGTGTACAAGAGCATTATCCCATACTTATCTGTTTATGTATTGACCAGTTTCTATATTGAAAACTAGTATAAGCACTGAAGAATATTGTAAACACATGTCAAAAATAAACAAATGTGTAGTATAAATTATTGTTTCTTTAATATTACCCAATAATTTTTCATAATGTAACTAGTTCAAATGTTTGCAGACAGTAGAAATTATATGTGAGATAATCTCTAATTACTCATGAAGCAAAGAAGTTGGAGAGCAAGCCAAAGTCATGATTCTGTATCTACTCTTTCAGCCATTCTGAGGTTACAGGCAATTTTCTAAGGCTCAAACTGGTATACATTCAGGTTATTTGAATTAAAATACTTTTGATGACACTGTATACACTCTATCAACTTATCCATATCCTCAGATCGCTAAGTACTAAGTACTGTTACTTGAACACATTGATAGGTTTTTAATATCTGTTTGGAGCATATAATTTTACATAATTGACTCATACAATATAATAGTTAATTTTATCTTTTAAATTTTAGTTTTCATTACAAACTGATTTGTAAAGGAAGTTATTTTTGTCAGAAAACATTAGCTCATTGATGTTCTGTTTGCTTATTTTTTTCAGATCTCTAGTACCTTTTTTTGAATAAACATCATCTGATGTATACTTTTTAAATCATAATATCTTATAAATATGAAACAGATTAATAGCTAATGAAAGTGTATTGAGAGCAAAGGACATTCAGATTCTAATCTCTGATATTCTATTTATTGAAACACTTTTTATTTATTCAGTTCTTATGGATTCTTTTTATACATCTATTTCGAATATGAATAATTTAAGTCTTCTAGAAGTTTTATATTCAGTATTTTTTTAACATCCTTTCCTTTTGTATTTAGACCTATTTTAAATCATTTGTGGTAGACTTCATTGCATTCAATTTTGTATAGTGCTTTGTACATAATATATATTTTCTGGTACAGTCATAAATTGGATTTGATTGATGCTGACATAGGTTACTTAGCAGCTTCACTTCAGTATTGCTGTGATCTATTGAATACTCATTCTAGGATAACAACTAAGACAATTCTATTCAAAACACAAAATAAAATATTGCAGTCACTGAGCAATAAATATTCTTGTAATGAATTTAAGTAAATAAATGGCAACTGTAGAGAAAATACATATAGTTCATGCCAAATTCAGATAGAAAAACACATTAGTTATATTATAGATGTAAGAATCATTCAAAATAACAACTACCTATACATCAGAATCAAGATTAGAAAACTGTTGCCTAGGCTGTTGCCAATAAAACTAATCAGCCAAATTTTAATACAGTGTATTAACTTCAAAATGATATCAAGATAAAACTTGGCAAAAACATACTATTTCTCTTTTCAGGCATCTAACAACACATTCAGTTCTATTTAAACTAAGAAAATTACATCTGTATTAATTAAGGAAACATATACACAAGAAAATAGAATTGTGATAAGACTAATGAAAGAAATAGAATATTCTAGAGAAAATAAAATAATTAAGAATGTAAAAAAACCTAATTCATAACAAGCAGAAGAATGTGTTTTTCAAAAATAAATTAGCATTAGCAAGAGTTCTGTATAAATAAAACAGTGCTGAAGACATGGAAAATCTGATGCACCAGTATAAATTGCATTCTAGGTAATCAGGTGCAGAAACAGAGCTCAGGTTTGCCTCATCAATGAATATATAAAGGCAGTGAAGACAATGCTGGGAAAAAGAAGCTCACACAATTAAATTTGTATTTAAAATGATTTACTTTTTCTTTTCCTAACTTTTATTTCAAAATACTTCAAAAAGAACATTATCTTGTACTAATTTAAAGTTTTATTCTCCCTAATTCCACAAAAGTGGCTTAGTTATTATATTGTTTCCCATTATTAATTCATTTGATATGTGTTTATTTGTATTTTAAAATAATTCAAATATGCAGTATTTAGTTATATTTCTGGATGTACCTTAATACAGTGTGATGATCTACAGGAAATTTGTTTGAATTCATATACATAAAGTTTTATATAATCTAAATTGTTTTTGAAAAGCTGTATGTACACTCTCATAAACTTAACATTTAAATAGAATCACAAAACAAAAGGTTAGTATAAAATGATAAAGCTATGACGTAGCAAATACTCTTCTATTTGCCAGTATATGCAAGGAATATAATAGTAAAAAAAGTAAATTGAAAGAATATTTGTCTTATGAACAAAAATAAATTTGAAATAAAACACATTGTTTTATTAGTTATAAAAATTAATTATTATGTTAAATGAAAAGGTATTAACTTCCTAATTTTTATTTGATGTTTCAAAAACAACATGAATTATATAGTACCAGGAGAATACTAAAAGACAGAAGACCTACATTATGTAATATCATATAGTTAAGTATGATAATCTTTTTCCAACCCAAAGAGCAACACTATGGGAAAAAAAGGAGGAGGAAGGGTATGAGGAGGAATAACAATAAAATAAAAAGAAGAGGAAGAAGAAGGAAGAGGAGGACAAGAAGAAGAAGGAGAAGAAAAAGAAAAAGAAGAAATAATGGAGTAAATAATGGTCAGATGCTATGAATTCAGGCATGACCTTATCCCATTTTACATTATACCTAGGATTATGATAAACTCTATCATTTTATAAAATACAGCAGAGGTTCAAGAAAATGTTAATACAGTATTTCAAGCAATTCTTCTTGAACCTACCCCCACACTCATATAAGGGTAAAAAAATTATTGTTATAGAGGAAAAATAATTACCTTTGATGGAAGAAACATATTTGGAAATATTCCACTAAAATATTTACATTCTTCCAATCATACCAGGGGAGCAGTTGCTTGAAGTAGTTTCTTTAATATTTCACCAGGCACTGAAATTTTCTACTTTTCTTTTTCCTTGCAAAACTTATTTTTTAATAATCTGAAAAAAACTCATTACATCTTCTTTGAGAGAGATAAGAATTTGAATACTGCTCGAATTTTTCCATTACATTATGATGTAACTACCAGTGACATCTAGAAATTAATCTTGCAGATAGAGAGTTTAAGTATGGCACTTAAGTTTTTAAAAACTGTGATATTGATAAATATTTTATAAATAATTACTGTTCTGGAGTTTCAGAACAATATATTTGCATAATGACACTGTAAAATATATTTTGTATTATAAAATAAGAAATCTTGTTATAAATTCAATTCATATTGTAAATTATGTAATAAAATATTTATATACTATGTTGGTTTTAATGGAAAAACCAATATATTAAAAATAATTAAGTGGTCACAATGTCTTTTCTTTCAGAATTTGTGCTATATATTACTATTATACTTTATGACCAATCATGCACATTAATGTTTTACCATTTTTTTCAGCCATGCCTAATAGAAATCCCTTAGTCTTTTGATGAAATTGAACATGACATTCAATCTAAAATTGAACTTATATTCCAAGAGCTCTACACTTACAGTTGCACAATTTATTTAAGTATTATTGCATAAATCCAAAATAACTTTCCTCCAAAGTACTATTATCCTGTAGTTTTATTTTTCTCATCAGGACAAATTTTATTTGAAATTATATTACAAAGCATATTACAAATGTTGAAATTGATATTATTTCTGGAAGTCATGTGTAAACAGAACAATCTTTTTAAAAGTTGATTATCCATAAGCAGAGGAATGTGGTAGAAGCCTCAGAGTTTCACAAGAAGAATCCATATTGGGAATTCCTGATCAAATTAAGAGTGACAATGCTCCAGCATATGTTTCCCAGAAAATGAAGCAGATTTTTGGATATTATGAGCTAAAGCACCTTACTGGGATACTACACAATCCCACTGGAGAAGCAGTTGTGGATAGATCCCATCGCACCTTGAAAGAGATACTTCATAAACAGAAAGGTGGTATGAAAAAACTCAGGGGGAGATTACATAGTGCCTTGTTGATATTAAACTTTCTTAATGCTGATGAAAAAGGAACTTCAGCTGCAGAGAAACACTGGGTAATAGAAATGTCTTCTGAGTTGAATCAACCTGTTTATTTCAAGGATGTACTAACTTCAGAATGAAAGCCAGGGCCTGTGCTTCATTGGTGTATGGGTTTTGCTTTTATTTCCACAGGAAAAGAGAAAATATGGGTACCAACAAGATTGATAAAGAACCCAATCGAAAAGGAGAACCCTCCTGAGGAGAAGGATTAATGGCTCATCTGCCAATAAGACAATTAGATATGTGGTAAGGAACATTCACTAATCTAAGGTGGGGCAGGGTCTTAATTTTGTTTTTACAGAAGAATGGATACAACCCTCTTCACAAAGCTAAAAGATGCTGAATGCTCAGAATTTTGAAACGTTAAAAGGACTACAGGGGATTACAAGGACATCTGACACTGACAGGCACTAAGGGCAATTTCTCTATTCTCACACCTGTACATCTATATCTAATGATTATATATTTATATATATAAAGGAGGTTCTGGTTTGGTAACAAAAAAGGCTGACTTTGGAGGTGGAGCAAGTGGCTTTCTCCCTCTCTAAACCCAAGTGTATTGGTAAATAAAACCTTAGAGACTCTGTCTCCTATCAGAAAAGCCACCTGAGGTGAGACAGAAAATAGATGAAATATATAAGGACCAATATTATCTCGCTTTTGTTGTAAATCTTACTTCTTTCTATATTTCTTACTCTCTTAATCTAAAAATCTTGTCTGCACACAATTCTTTTTGATGGTTCAATATCTTCAGTTAATAGTATTCATTGGATTCCCCACTATAAAAAACAATTTCTCCTACCAGCACTCTCCAAGGCATCCAGAAGGAAGATGGGGCCCCAACCAAAAAAAAAAAAAAAAAAAAAAAAAAAAAAAAAAAAAAAAAAAAAAAAAAAAAAAAAAAGAAAGAAAAAGAAAAAGAAAGACCCTTGAGACAGAGAAAGAAAGAACCTGCTGTATGTCACTCAGTGATCACTTTTGAGGTATAGACCAATCAGGACAGTTGTAAGATAGTTGCATATCATATCTTTAAGAAGAATTTCAGATGAACTCACTCAGTACGATGAGAATGGTTTTATATGCTTATAGAATGATTATATATATATGTTTACAGTTACTTCATTAGGACTTAACCATTGTTTAGTTTACAGGACCCCACAGAGATACCGTCGCCCACAGGCCAGCATGAAGTAATTTAATGAAAGAACTAAGTCCCTTTCCCGATAAGATGGTCATTCTAGGGAGGGTTATGGTCAATTATCATTTTGATACGATGATTATAAGTTAATCTTGGGTAGAGGATAGAATGATATTATAGATGTAGAAATTTAAAAAAGAGAGAGAGAGAGAGAAAGAAGAAAAAGGGGATAGGAGATCATTATACTTGCAAACAACTATTAACCAAAGGATGAATGAAAAATAAATCGCCATGGTACAAATGTTTGTATATTGATACAAATGGGAAATCAATCTATATGTTTGATTGGGATAATATATACTTTGATACAAAGCTGAATGTATAATTGCCTTAATTTGCACGTGTTTACCTCTGTTTAAAATAGTTTGCACATTGATGTGTATTAAGTACATTGCCATTTCCATAATGCAATTTCTACCTATAATTATTTATGCTAGTCATATCATTTGTTGTAATATATACACAAGTTGTTTTATATAACTCTGTTCAGATATATTTTTATGTATATAATGATATATAGTTGGATATTGCTGTCGTACTGAGTGAGTTTATCTGAAATTCTTCAAATTGATACAAAATATGTATTTTGGTCAATATTCATATGATTGTTATACTTGAAATTATTTGGAGGAGCTGTACACTTATTTTTGGAATGCCTATTTTTACAATGTTAGCTTCACTTTCTTGGTTGAGTGGGATTGCAGATTATGGTTACTCAGATTTGCCACCTAACATTCTGGATACTCAGGCTTTTCGGAAACATGTTAGAATACACCCAATAGATAGGTGTCTTCAACCACTTCATAGACCGAGAGAATATAGCATTCAAGATTTTGTTATCTTGAATTTGGCCTTGAGAGACATGACAACTCCTGGCATCACCGTTCCTTACTCAAAGTGGTGGTGTGCATCACAGACATCTTGCAAAGAGATTGTCTTGTTTGTGAAACAACGGCCTGAGTGGCAAAGGATGGCACTTGCCCTGATTGCTGTCAGAGTGCTCTCTGTTCGATATGGATGAGCAGGATGAAGGATAGAGACTGCTGAAGCCTGCCTAGACCAGATAAGATGGTCTTACCAAAAAATACCCTGCTTCTATGGAGACTTGTTGGATATCATAGGCCAGTAGCCACAAGGATGGATGCTACCATTGTACAGAGAAGTGGTGGATTACTGTCCAGGTAGTTAACTGTCGTTGTCTTCTCCTAAATTTTGGAAGTTACTTCATCATGCTTCCAACTTCAGGTACGTATTTTCCTTCTTAGGTCTTGACGGTGTTGAAGATTGGATAGTTAAGGTTGTTATTCCTTCACATCTCAGCAAAGACACTCAGGTGTTAGAACTTTATTGTTTGAGATAAACAGCCTTGAAGCAATCCCTGTGCATTTCCTTGTATCAACATTTTAGATATTAAATTGCACTTTGTATTTGTTGTTTGTCAGCAGTAGTTTGACCTCACTTATGTTAGTACCTTTCTCTTCCCCAGACACTGCATATGATGATCTCTATAGTATGTAGTTTTACACTAGTTTAGAACCTTCTTATTTAGATAAAAGGAGGAGATGTAGTGGGAATCAAAAGCTACGTGTTTTATTCCCTGGGCCAAGTGTGGTGTGGTCAACTGGAAGGAGGCAGAAGAGGAAGCTGAGCTCTGGAGCAGTTTCTGAATCAGCGGAGGATCGGGTGGTTGGAAAATTCTCCAGCAAGGTGCTTCCCTGTCTATTTTCTCCCTTTGAACAAAACCCTTATCTGTAAGTGATATTTGGATAATAAATATTACTTAATATATATCTCACGGCGGTTTAATTACTGTAATAAGGAACAGAAATGTCTCATTGTCAAAAATGATCTAAATTTTAAAAATATTTTAAGTGCCCTATTCTGTAGGTCTTTAAAGTATTTTGAGGATTACTTGTCTAATTGAAATATATCTTTGTATAACTAAAAAGAATCTAACTAACATGACATAAGTTTGGTTATCACATATGACTATTAATTTTCATTTCTTAATTATACGTTACTTTTTTAATGAGTTACATAAATATCATATCTTAAACAAGAGTAGAAAAATTCATGCTGATAATCATATTGACCTTAAATTTGTATCAATAAATAAAAATACGTACCAATGTAAAATATTTTGTGATTAACAGCTAATGTTTGCATTAAAGTAAATTAAATAATCTATCTTTTTAAAATAGTTTGTACACCATATCTTTTTTTTCTTAGAAAGAGAATTAATATGACCATTAACCATTTATAATAAAAACAAACACTTATAAACACCATTTTGGGTATTTGGGCATAGCTTTTTATTATTACTTCCTGATAATTGAGGAACAATGGTGATCTTAGTGGTTCTTGAGACTGGATCATCATAGTTGCAACCTTGAAGCTGATGAGATCATCTCTTCTCATCAAAGATTTTTTGCAGGGGTCCTGGTTGACCAAACTATAATAGCTTAGAAGTAACTCACAGGTTTACTTATCAAACCCATGCTTGTACTTTTGAGAATACTTCCATGTGAACTTTAGAAAAGTGTGCTCCTGGTCATAGCACAAATCACTTAAGCAACTGAGTACCCTAAGGAATTGTAAAGTTTTCTCTTTATATTTTTCAGACATATTTTACTATGTATATTGACAAATACATTTGCAATTTCTTCTGACAAAATATTGCTTATCTTTATTTTGTTAAAATTATAAATGGGATTATATTATAGAAATAAGAAAAACTCACAAACCACAAAAAGTAAAAAACTATGAAAAGAATAATAAAACCATATTACAATAACCCAAACACTTCATGTATTCCCACTGAGGATGCCTTGTTACAAAACAATTTTACCACGTGTGCAGAATGGAAACATCTTTAAATATTTGATTGTCACTTTTCTCTTTAGAATTGATTTTCTACTTTATTATTTAAAATAATAAAACTTCCAAGTCATGTTACTCTCTCATCTTTTTGTTTTCATTTTTTGTGGAACTAAAATAATCCTTAATGATAAAATAGAAAAACACAATAGTAACAACTTTAACTCTCAGTTAAATTTGACAAATTAACTAAAATTTGATAACAATTGTATTAATCTAAAGTCTAAGTAGTTATATAATTTTGCAACTATTTTCTATGAAATAATATTTGTACATTTTTTAAAAGGATGATGATGATGATGATGATGATACATTGATATCCCTACTACAGTTTCGATTCACTCTTCTCCTGCCAGTTGTTCCCCTTAAACTCCCCTCAGATCCACCCCTATGCACTGCTCCTCTGTTCCTATTTATAAATACCCCTTTAATATCCACCAAATATGGCAAATCACTTGGCAGTATGGCTAGAAGCCTCTTCTCAAATTAATACTGGACACAGAAACTCAGCATGGAATTTAGGGCTCCAAAATTTGGCAAAAGATTTAGAGACAACACAAGCTCCATTGTTAGGAATCTGAAAGAAGAACAATCTACAAACCTGTAACAAATATGCAGATGGCTTAAATTAATCCCATGCAGCTTCCCTGGCTGTCAGTTCACTCTCTGTGAGCCCTTGTAGGCCAGGTTACTTGATTCTATAGGTTTTCTTGTGATTTCCTTGAACTCCTTGGCTCTAGCAATCTTTTATTTTTATCTTCAGCAAGAATCCCAGAGCACTGCTTATTAACTGGCTGTGTACTTGTAGCTGTTTCCATCAAGGTATATTTCCAATTCCTAATATTTAGATTAAATAAAAAACTTACAAATGTTATAAATTTTATTATGAGATCTCATTTCATCAGTTCATAGCATACTTCTTTCAGTTTATCAACTTCACTATATAAGCCAAGTAATTTGTGTTTAATACATATCTAATAACATGTTCAGCATATAGTAATAAATATAGGACAAAAAATGAACAATACAATTTTAGATATATCATCTAAGAGTTTTTAATACAATCAATAATATAAAATATATTGGCAGGTACAGGTCAGTATTATAGATTTGCCTGCATTTTGTTTGAGTAGTAGCTATAATAAATAGTATACTTCACTATACATAAAATGAACGATAACTGTATTTACTTTCAAATGACTTTATTTATAAAAAAACGAAAATAGGAAATGTAAAAAAAAGGTCTTCTTTTCCATCTATATCTCTGCTCACCCATCTTTCCCTATTCCCAATCCTTCCCAGTCTGCCTCAGTCTCCGGTCCCCTCCCCAAGAAGGGCTGAAAGGCCAAGGTGAGTCAGCTCAGCATGCTGTATTCAGTCTTGGTAGGTCTGATATTCTCATTCCAATAACAAGGCACTCCACTGCAGAGAATGGGCTCCAAGCTACCAGCCTATTTTCAGGGACACAGTCTAATCCCACCCCTAGAGTCTCTACATACTGCCCATGCTAATGGACAGTAGCCTACCTTTGCAGGGCCTAGCTCTTTGTCCTGTGATTCCACGGGGACTGTTATTGATTCAGTGTGCTCTCCAGAGCTCCAGGCAGTATGGGACTCATGCTCATACTTCCTATCTCCTTGCTCATACAGACTCTTCTTCGCAACTCTTTAGCTGCAAGGGGAGCTTGGCCCAGTGTGCATCCATGGATCTCTGCCTCCACCTCCATTCATTGTTGGGTGTAGATTCTGTGATGACACTTAGGGTGGTTATTAATTTCATTATAGGGAATGTCCTGTTTGGGCATCCCCATCATTATTGGTTGGGAACCTATCCAGCAACATCCTTTGTGTTCTGGAGGGTTTCTAGAGCACCCAATCTCTTTCTGAAACCTCATTGTCTTCCTCTATCTAGATATCCATCTTTTTCCTCTCCTTCTTTCTTGTGCCTCTCACTCAACAATCTAATTCCCCAATGAATTCTTCCCACCTCTCCTTGGTCACTACCTGTTATGATACCAATTTGCTAATGAGATCTTCTCCATTTTCTCTTCCTAGGAGACTCCCTGGCTGTCTCACTTAAGTTTCTTCTGATTCCAAGCTGTTCAAGGGTTGTGTTTTGCAGCTTAGGTATCCTTTGCCTTTTGTTTAAAAGCCACTTATCAGGGAGTACATCCCACACCTATGTTTCTGTGCTTGTGATACCTCCTAGGAGGATATTCTCCAAATCCATCCATTTGCCTGCAAATTTTAGGATATCATTTTTTTTTTTAATAACTGAGTAGTACTCCTTTGTGTAGATGTACCACAGTTTGTTAATCCACTCTTCAGTTGAGGGGCATCTAGGTTGTTTCCAGGTTCTTGGTATTATGAATAATGCTGCTATGAACATAGTTGAACTAATGCTTTTGGGGTGTGAATGTGCATCCTTTGGGTAAATGCCCAGCAGTGGTATTGATGGATTTTGGGGGACTGATTCCCAGTTTTCTGAGGAGACAACAGACTGCATTCCAGAGTGGCTGAACAAGTTTATACTCCCACCAACAATGGAGGTGTATTCCTCTTGGTTAATATCCTTTTCAACATAGATTGTCATCTTTTATTTTTATCTTAGCCATTCTGACAAGTGTAAGAGGTATCTCAAGGCTGTTTTGTTTCACATTTCTCTGATTGTTAAAGACGTTGAGCAGTTTATTAAATAACTTTCAGCTATTTGTAATTCTTCTGTTGAAAATTCCCTTTTTAGCTCTGAACCTCTTTTTTAATTGGGTTATTTAAGGTTTGGGGTTCTAGTTTCTTGAGGTCTCTATATATTATAGAGATCAGTCCTCTGTTAGATATAGGGTAAAAATATTATTTTTAAAGACATAGAATAAAAGCTTTAAGAATAGTCAAAATTATAAGCATAGTAAAAATTTCAATGATTTACTAGAGAAAAATAATGGAGCACAAAGGATAAAATAGTCATATAGAGTAGTCAGAATGATACTATGGTGGATAATATACATGGTGGAGCATTTGCCCAAATTCATACAATGTTCTCTACAATGCATGACCCTGAACTCTAGTATGCAATGCTGATAACCAGGAATATGCTACATGTCAATCATCAGGGAGACACTGGGGATCCCTGTAACTTTTTAAATATTTTTGTCAACATAAAATTGTTGTAAAAAGTAGTTCTAGCCATAGCAACAAAAGGATTTGTGTGAGACAGCTCAACACGTAAAGGTACAAGTTTACATACCAGGCAACCTGAGCTTGGTCCCTGGAACTCACATCATGGAAGGAGAAAACTGACTGTTATAGATGTTCCTTTGTCTTTTATAGTGTTAGGATCACGCACACACACATGCGCGTGCACACACACACAAACACACACACACAGAGTTAATCTAAAATTTTTAGAAAGGAAGAATTGGACTCATTCTTGAATTGTTCCAGTTGCCCCACATGGAATGGTTCATTATCAGAGACTTATGCATTTCAAGTTGTGGAAGGAGAAGAAGGAGGATCTTAATGAGTTGTCTACAATAAGTAAATTTGAATGACTCACTTCTTGACTGTAGTGTTCTCAGGTCCATTTCCTTAGAACTTTTATGAAAATCAATGTTGTTATGTGAATTTTTTTCTGACCTTTTGAAAGCAAATCTAAATCTTCTTCCACTCTCTTACAGGTTATAGACATTGCTTCTCTCAAGAACTTGAGAGCTATTTGTTTGAAAACTGGCTAAATAACTGTCTTTAGATCCCCAACTTGTATATAACAAATCTAGTGGAGGTACTGCCCCTGGGAAATAAAGGCAGCAAAACTGATCTCAGTGCCTCTTTAATTTTAATTAATTGCCAATCTCCAGGTTCAGTGTGAGTCCTGTTCTCAAAAACTAAAGTGGGGAGAAATCAAGACCTCCACATATATAGACACATATGTGCCTAATTATACAAACACAAACTCTTATACAGACATACATATTACATGTAAACATCCTTACAGAGCCTTTATAATTGGAGAAAGTGGCTAGGTGGTTACCAGTACTACTGCTCTTACAGAAGTACTAGTTTCCATTCCCAAAAGTCAAGTCGAATGTTTCAAAACCACTTGGACATCCAGCTCTGACATGCTTGTACATTTGAACTCCGCTGGCATGTACACTGAATCGGACACATTTCTCCACCAAACTGAAATACAAATATAGTTAGAAATAAGTAATTATGTTTTTAAAATGATAGTGCCTTTATGACATCCCCCTGTTGCTCAAGGAGAGATATTTGATTTCTCTGTTCCAGTTAGAAAAGTACATAAAATCTTATTCTTTTGACCCATTTGATTTTCTGAGAGCTTTCTCCTGTTTCTGAAATCTCTCCCCACTGTTGATTGTTCAGTATTGAATCCAATCTCCCTTACTTTAATTGTCTTGAATGAAGCTTTGCTTCTCTCTTTAAACTGTCCATTCCAATTTTCCTTTGAAGGAGCCTCCTACTGCTTGAAACTGTGTTCTAAATCTTAAGCACTGCACAACAAAGTTTTGTTTCATTTAAATGTTAGTTAAAGTAAAATGTATAGATGTTTAAATATAAGATATAGGTCAACTGACTGTAAAAAGAGGATTATATTTTTGATTGTAAGTGGTGATAGTTCAGTCATTAATGACTAAACAAGCATGGTCTTGTCAGAATCTCATGATTGAAGCCTTACCTATAGGATTTATTGAGACATATTGGCAGAAGGTAGTAAACATTTGGGTCAAAATTTAGCACCTCTGTTTTAATATATGGTATATTTGTTGAAATTACTATGAAAAATCAGAGGAGAGAGTCATATTTCCAGCCTTTTTTTGGTTTTGCTTTCTGTTGTTTTGTTTTGGAGATGGAGCTTCTCTGTAATTGTTTTGGCTGACCTGGAACTTGCTTTGTACACCAGGTTGGCCTTGAACTCACACAAATGCTCCTGCAGCTTTCTCCCAGGAGACTGATGGCATGTGCCATTATTGTCTGACTGTTAGACCTTGAACTCACAGATATCCACAGATCCCAGTCTCACTAGTGACTGAATTACATTCTGGTTTAGCTGTGGGCATACAGACTAATTTTATTAAATATACAATATATCATCACATATATCTTCATAGTTTTATATTCATATGTATATACACGTAAAATATATATACACGCACGTATATATAACTTAGTTCTTTTATGGAATGTGTATTGTAAATGTAAAGTTTCAATCAGCACATTTTATAGAAGTATAATGTAAAGACAGTCTCCTTAAAATAATCTGGTTTGTCTTTCCTCAAATATTAAAGGCTCTGCCAGTAGAAACTCATTAGAAGATAGAAGAGTTTTCTTAAAAAGCTTCCTACAGCAGCTAACCTTTCAAATCCTACTATGTTATTACATATGTCACAATTTGTATTTTCCAAGTGCACATGTTTTCCATGTCTTTTAATTATGAAGTTACCTTTTCAGGAAAGACTATATCTATTTCCTTGGCTCACACTATTTATTTCCTTAAAAGTTGAATTCATGAAATTTTTCTAAATGTGGATTTTGGAAAATGCCCTATTACTGTGCTACAGGCACATTTTATGCTTCTCTTTACAAAAATAATTGCCAAGTTTACTCTTTTTAAGCAGTTACTCTTTTAGCTAGGGGCTGAAATACTAATAACTGTTGTTCTATGATGTCTTATGCTGTGCTTATCTTTCTCAAGTCTTATCTGATAAATGAATCAACAGGACCATGCTACAAGTCACCCATTAGTATAGTGCAGTAATTGAATTACTAAGGTGATCATTTTGTTCTGGAAGGAATGTCCTAAATAAATCAGTGTTTCTGAATAGATCAGTAACTTCCAAACCTTTCAACTTTTCTTTCTATTTGAATACATACAATGATTTTAATGCCTTCTTTTGCCTTCTCATTTCCACTTTTACAATCCATTCTTCACACAGCAGTTAGTGTAAAATCTTACCACACAAATCAGATTATGTTGGTTTCTTTCATAAATCTTCCATTTACTGTATTTCCTTGCAATAAAAATCAGATACTTTTCAGTGTTGTAGTCAGTTCAGTTATATACCCTGTTATATAATCTCACCTTCTCTTCATTTCTTAATTTCAAACAAAATTTAGCTTTGAGCATGTTTGTCCCTCCAAAAAACCATGTATCTGTTTTTATGCTGTTCACCTTTAATGATGTTTTCCAAAAAATTTTTAATTTTCTTTCCTTTTATCAATGCCTAATTTCTAAAACTTTCCCTGAACTTTTCAGTGTAATGAAGAGCAGTTACACAGTTAACATAGCTGCAATACCTGCATTTGTGAGCTACAACATGCACTGATTGAAAAAGAGACAAATTAAATCACAATATTAGTATAAAAGATTAATATTATCATGCATCAGAGGGCATATAGGATTTTGATCAGCAGAAATTAACAGTGATAACATTTACATGTATAAGTAGAGGTAATATCTTACTGAGAAGTGGAATTGATATGAATTACTAGTTCTAGGATGTTCTCATATCAGTTGTTGACTAAAAGTGAATGGGAATGGTTTTCAAATGATTCTGTAGCTGTAGTACTGTTCTCTACATGAGTGCTTTCAGGTGGTCCTAGTGGTATATGGTACCTTGAAATCAATGAATATTTCAGAGGAGAAAAGAATGACAAGTACAGCAAGAGTAATAAAGGAGAGACACCAAAGAAGAGAAATAGATTAATTTGTTGTTCATTTTTATATAAAATCATGTTTGGAAAAAGTACAGATTATATGCAGACACACTTGATATCTTACATATATTCAACAGAACTGATAATAAGCTCATCACATGGCAGTATAAATGCTGAAGAGACTAGATATTATGAAAAATAACAATTTTCTTTGTTTGTTTAAAAGTTTTTTTTAATTTTATAAACTAATCACAACTTCCCCTCCTTCCCCTCCACTCACTTACCACTCAGCTTACAAATGTGCACATCTCACATAGACATCTTGAAACACATATGAGAATTTAATCATGAAAGTGTTATAATTGCAAACTCAATAAGGGCTCAATGAAGAGAAAAACACATAACCTAAACATGTTTTCAGTGACATCATCCTTCAAAATATAATATCTCATGTGTTCTGTACTTTTGGCTAATAATTTCAGAATATCTTTGATGTTACAGCAGTTTGCGCTATGCTTTTAAAAGTTCTAAAACATTATGGTTTAGGAAAAGAATATATTTAATGGAACAGGTTGAACAGTGTTGATATTAGGCCTTTTTTGAATGTTTGCTAGAATTCAGCAATAAATCCATGATAGCAAAGAAGTGTTTATTCATGAGAAAAAAATATTCATGTGAATGGGCATCAACCAAATTGAAATATATACAGAAAATTTTAAAAATGAACATTTTAATTTGTAAGCTCAATTTAAAAAGTAACTATTTAAAAAAGAAGAAACAAATTAATTATACTCAGAGAGATTTTGTTTTCAAAGAGATACCTGGTTTTGAATCAGCTTGGTTTAAATGAGTCTCTGCAGTTTATGATTACTGGTTCAATAAGAGCAAATTCAAATTATATTCTTCTACTTTTACACTCTGCAGACAAACTAAGCAGCTTTCCATTTCATTTATAATTTAGAAGAGGTGAAATTTATATTTTTCACAGTGAGTGGCAAAAGGATTTCTCCCACATCCCAACATTTCTGTTTCTATTCATGATCACATTTTTCTTCTTGTCTTAGGGTTTCTATTATTCTTAAGAGACACCTTAAATTGAAGGCAGTTTATTTTATTTAAGGCAGGGCATGGTCTCATGTATTGAAAGATTATACTTAAGGCCTGAGTTCTAAACCTTGATCCACATGGAACAGAATATGTCTGTCCCATTGAGAAGAGCTGGAGCATAGATTAGACCTCAAAGCCCACTTCCACAGTGACATATTTTCTTGATCAAGGCCAAATCTACTCCAGCAAGGGCTCATCTCTGAAAATAGACCCACTCCTTACGGACCAAGTATAAAAATCACGTGAGACTCTATGGGAGTGATACCTGTTAAAATCACCACATTCTGCTAAACGACACTGCCAAAAATTCTTAGAGCTGAAACTCTTTTGATTTCTGGAAGGAGATGAAGGGCAAGGTATTTTCTGTATTCTTTGAGATATTTCAATATTCTTCTTGCTATTTGAAAAAACAGACATCAGTTATCTGAAGAAGGAAATACTACAAATGGAAATATTGATTGGAGTGACATAATTTGATTTTTATTAGGTTATAGCAAGTTTCCTTAGTGTCATTAATCTAAATCATAGTTTAAAAGAGGTCAATAGTTTGATGATTAATAGATCAAACCATTTCCCCATTAATTAGAGAATTCAATGCAGACAAATGAAAACACTTGTTTTGAGCTTTCTATAATATGTTTACACAAATTAATGAGAATTTTATCTTAAATCATAATTGCATTAGTGTTCAAATTTCTAGAAAATGGTAAAATAAAAAATAATATTAATATGTCCTTGTTTCTTTTTTATAGTATTTAAGTAACCAAAACAAGGGAAAAACTGAACTGGCCATGTAAATATTACTACTAAATTTACCACAGGAACATTTATTCTCACAGAAATCTTAACATTTATTTAACACAGTAGATAAAATAAAAAAGGGGAAAATTAAATGTAATAATATGCTAAAACGCAATCAAGATAAACAATTCATTTGCTATGTTTTAGGACCCCACTACCATGCATTCTTCTATCATTATGACATATTTTTGCCTTGGCTGTTACCTACTTCATGTGTAAGTGTTTGCTAGATGTGGGTTTTAGGAGATACATTTTTCACTGTGTTATTTCCTTTTTGAATCTGACATGCTTTCTTTACCATGATCTGCCTCTGTCTGCTACAGCCTATAATTTTCATGGATATGAAATGTAAGTACTGTTCCTCAATACAGCCACAGTCTTCAGTAAAAAATTTCAGTTCATCACTTTCAAAAGGAAAAATCAGGGTTTTCCCCATCTTTCCCAGAGTCTTTTCATGCTTTTATAAAAGAAAGTGCTCCTTATTTGACTTTCAGAAGTGGTTGAATTTGAGGTAATGCTTTGAAAACAAGAAAGTACAATATCAATTCGTGCTGAATTAGAGAAGGATAAAGTCTAATATTTACTAAGAGATATTTACATGGAAGACTGTATTTCAAATGCCAGTTTTCACATTTTTCATACAGTGCCCTCTTCATGACCTTCTGATCAGTTATCAGTATTATTACTTTCTATGTACCTAGTATATGTGTGTTTGTCTATATTTTAAGTGTGTGTATTTGTGTGTTAATATGCATGCATATGTATGTGAGTGTATGTATGTGTGTTTGAATGTGTGATGTTTGGCATAAAATCAAGGGTCTTCATCTTCAGAAACTCTTGGTGATATATTTTCTCAGTATTGTTACTGCCTCATACAGCTGAAGAATCTATGCCTCACTAAGTAACTACAAGATGCTAAGCTTATCAAACCTAAAAGCAGAAATGAGGTCAAAGATTATGGAAGACAAAGAGGTGGAAGTTTAGCAAGCTTAAAGTTGCTTAAAAATGCCATTTGGATATTTACAACTTCGTAAACTAATTAAAAATTTTGCCTAAGAAAGACATCCTGTGTGTCTGGATAATTTTTCTCTTTAAAGCTAAGAGTAACCACAATATCTTCAAGGTTCAATGAGACATGTTTCTAAATAAATGTTCATGAAGGACAGCCCAGAGTTTCAAAAGCAATGCAGGGTTTTTTGACTCTTCTTGGATCCCCAGAGTAACTAGTTCATAAGATCTTGTTACTGAAGAAACCATAAGCATTGGCTATCAAGTATTAAACTTAAGTTGGTACTGATGTGCAGGTTTATTTCCTGCTTGCAAGGCTAGCTTTCAGTAGAGTTTATAGGTGACATATGAGCACACTGAGGAAGAAAGGTACCAATAATGATCTATAATAACAATGTGAAGGTCAATACATGCTCATCTGCATCATAGTGGCACAAACCTTGAAAAGAATAAACAACAAATCTCAGATTAATTTAAGGCCTACCTCAATATTAAAAACAAAACTCCACAATTTAGGAGGCCTTAGGTCCTAGAGATAACTTTCTACTGCTATTTAGGTAAAATTCCATGTGACAGTGCTTACCTATTAATATGGTTAACATATTAATATATTATTGATCACAGATTCTTAGACTTATTAAGGAAAAAACTGTCTTTTCTATGAATCACAGTAAATTCAAATTCATGGCTGTCCAAGGTACTTAGAATTACAGTAGAAGAATGCACTTTATATGTGCATAAAATTGTTCTTAAAATAAAATATATATTAATGACATCCTTTTGAGAAATGTTAAAAATCAAGACTTGATCTAATGTAGAATGTCTAAATACACCATATTCAAACAACATAATTCTACCCTTTCTGAGTAAAAAACAAAAAGCTGTGCATCACAGTTCAGTTTTTTACCACAGGTAGATACAATGAGAATTCATTATATAGAAATTACTGACTAATTGGCATCATCAGACAAAAAAAAAAGTCAGAAAAAATAAAGAGGCTTATATATTTTCTGAATAAAATAAAAGGTATTTTAATACGGTAATCATCAGCATCAAATATATTTCATTTCAAGAATAGGTAATAATAACATATGATACAGAATAACTTCCCTAATTATTATTTTCAGGAAGTTACAGAGATTAATGAGAATTTATGTTGACTATTATGTATTTTGAAGGTTAGCTAAATAGTTAAGATACACAAAGCTCTTTTCACACACACACAAACACACATACACAGAATGTGTAGTCAAACTAACTGAAAAGATAGATACAGACCCATTTATTTAATAAATTACTAAATTGTCCTATTGGTGGCTAATTTGGGGAGACAACAAATAGCTGTTTTACTCTCTATCTTTGTAACTCAAAATGCAAATTAAATAGGCCTCAGTTTAATGTAGAATAAACTTTAATAAATATGCTGCTAAGCCTGAGAGTCTGAGTTCAATACCTGGGACTAACATGGAAGAGGACAACATAGATCTCCTTCAAGTTGTCATCTGACTTTATAAGCTTACCAGGGTATGACTATGCATGTTTGCATACACACAAAAATGAATTAATATAATTTTCAAAAGAAGAGTAAACAATACAACCACCAAACAAGCTATGTTAACAGATATTCTCCTCTCTATGGGCCTCATATCTGCTGCTATGCTTCAGATATGCAGAAATGAAAACATTATGAAGAAATTCTTTACTTTTGTAACAGACATTGCAAAATGAACACTCATCAAAAGCAAAAGGCAGGAGATATGACAGAGTGAAGAATACTACTGGCTGACCTCACAGAAGATTGAGATTTGATTCCTAACACCTACTAAGCTGTCCACAACCATCTGTAACTCTGGTTTTGGGGAAAGTGATGCCCTTTTCTTACCTCCTTGGATGCTGTATATACATGTTGCACAGACATACACACAGGAAAAACTACTACACATATAAAATAAAAATGAAAACCTCAAGAACAAAAAGAGCAAGGTCAGTCCCATGCTTTTATTTTATGCTTTTTTAAAAAATCTCCTGTCCTCTTAATGGCAGTAGTGGAGAGAGCCCTGACCACCTGGAAGGTATCTCAGGTACCAACAAAATCTCCTCTGATTCAGAGGACCTATGACACTAAGACACAATATTTATGGTGTAGATTCTGCTTTTCTCTGCCACTCTCCACTCCTTCCTCTTCTCCCTAGGGGAAAGAGATATGGTAGAATCTTGGAACCAAACCTCCATTGTAGCTCAAATTCTATTTTATCTTAATAAAAGCCCAGAGTCATGTATTGAGGTAAAGGCTAAAAGATCAAAGAGGTAAAAGAAGACAGCCACAGCCAGCAGAGAGACTTCTAATCTCTACTGAATCCTGAGGCCTAAGGGGTCCTGAACCCCTGTTTCCCTCCCTCTATTTTCCTTTCTTCCCCAAGTCATATCATTTCCTGACACTATATCTCTAGTAGTGGGTGTGGTTAAACGTCTGTGTGCCTCTCCAGTACTTGGATCAAAGGCATGAGATCCCAAGTGCTGGGATTAAAGCCTCCATTGTCTGAAGGCTTTTCTTTTAGACTGGATCAATCTTTATTATATTTATTTATTTTTTTTATCTTCTTTTTTTAAATAAAATGTAATTTTATCCATGTATCCCCTTGTTCAAAGTCCCTTCCCCCTCCAGGCCCTCCCAGTCCCTCTCTCTTCTCCACATCACTTTATCTCCTCCCCAGCAAGGGCAGGAGGTCCTAAGGTCCCTAAATGGCTTAGTTCAGCATCCACTCAAGGCAGATCTCCTTTTCTCACCCCCAACATCAAGACTGAGTCAGGTGTTTCTCTGAAGGGAGTTGGATCCAAGGTGCTGGTCCAAGGTGTTTCAGATCCTAAGCTGTTCAGTGGTTGTGGTTTGCAGCTTAGACATGCTTAGCTTTTTGTTTAAAGTCCACTAATGAGTGAGTACATACTCTGCTTATCTTTCTGGGTTTGTCATAGCTCTTTCATCTTAATTCAACCCAGCTAGAAATTTCTTGTAATCTATCTACCATATGGCCTGGCTTAGATTCCTTACATGGTTCTTCCTCGGAGGTAGGATGGAGACTGACTGACTCTGCCCTCCTTCTACCTGTCTCTACTCGAATTCTCGACCCACTTCTATGATGCTCCATATAGGCCAAACCAGTTACTTTATTTACTGCACACAGAGAACATTTCCATCACATTATGTGGCTTATTTTTATACTATTTTACTTCTTTTTCAAGAATTTTGTTATCTTAAAACTATATTTTTATCTATGACTCTATATATGTTTTGTTTTCTTTTTCCTGAGTGTACGTATATTTTTAAAAATACCCTGTAACACATTTGAGGACTTTTTTTCTGTCTGTACCTGTTTTACTGAGTATCTGTATCTTATCTTGTGTGCTCGAGTAAAGCTTAAACTGCATTGTAACCTAGATCCTGAAGTGCTGACACCTGACTCCACAGCCTGGCTTTTCTAAGAGCCTAGTCTCATGGCACAGGTACCTTGACTACCTGTACTGTTAGCCATATATACCCTCCCAGTTCCAGGGTGTTTAGGGCTTCATGTTGCTGCTGAGAATCATGCCACCTGTTGCTCAAAAAATCCATTTAAATGTCTGGTAGCAGGACTTGTCAAAAGTGCAGCATGTTTTGCCCCTGGCACTTTGTCATGAAACCATATTTTAAAGGAGTCCTGTCTATGTTTGCTAATAGCAAACAGAACTTACCCAAGGAAAAACAATTACCAAGAAGGTAAAATTAATGTGTGTGTGTGTGTGTGTGTGTGTGTGTGTGTGTGTGTGTTTGAATCCATGTTTAATCTTTGTCAGGTTTTATAGAATAATTTCACCACCATGTTGGGATACCATTTGTATGTAGAAGTTACAGTCCCACCTTCACCTCTCAAATAAAAACTGAATCTTATATTAATTGCAAATGCTCAGCTGATATAGCTCATGCTTATTATTAACTAATTCTTACAATGGAAATTAACTCATTTCTAAGAGTCTATATATTGACACATGGCTCGTGACTTTACCTGTTCTCCAGAAAAGCTTGTTCCTTCAGTGTCTCCGTGTGATTTCAGAGATTTTGCCCTTCCTCCATGTATCCGAGTATTCTGGATCTCCAAACAAATATCTTCCTCCCCATCTATATGCTAGCAAACTCTTTATTAACCAATGAGAGTAAGACATATTTACACTGTACATTATTGTTCCATAGAAATGGCTCATATCTTCATGTTAATCTTGTTTAACACCTTCTCTAAATAGAATCCCTATTCTTTTATTACTCTGCTAACTAAATTTAAAACCAGGAAATTTCACATAAAGATCAAAGAAAGCCAGAATACTGGAATATGATAGCTGTAGATTTATACATATAATAAAGTTCTCTTTTCCAGAAAACAGCCCAGTATCTATTATACAAGGTCATGTCTGGAAGAAAAGATTAAATATTGCCGTAACATTAAAGTTTACAATAACTACTTTGCTCTTGCTGCTTTATTGAAAGGTAGTGTGATTGACACATTTTATTAGCTAGCTCTATGGCTGTAGCTTTGTCATAGCAACTGCTAAATTAATTACAAACTTGAGTCAACTTGTTTTGTTTCTGTAGCTGTCTTCCTGAATATCCTTTATAACAATTTTAGAATTCCCTTCTAACCCAGGTTTAGTACTGCCAAGCTTACTTTAATTGCCTTTTGTGAAGCTTTTTTTTTTTTTTTTTTTTTTTTTTTTTTTTTTTTTTTTTTTTTTTTTTTTTTTTTTTTTTTTTTTTTTTTTTTTTTTTTTTTTTTTTTTTTTTTTT